>CAWUFW010011501.1:0-220000 GCA_963921515.1 Calotriton arnoldi | reverse complement strand
TTTGGAGGTATATGGTGGGCTAGTTGGACTCCGGGGACCCTCAGGATTCAAGGGGACTTAATCCCCCAACTTAAAACGCGCCACGGGGCGCGTTTGCACAGTGGTGAAGGGAGGGGCGGGGCTTGAGGTGACATGTGTGCAAACAGGCCCCGTGGCGCGTTTTAAGATGGGGAATTAAATCCCTTCAATCCTGAGGGTCCCTGGGGCCAACTAGCCCAACAGGTACATCCAGAAAGCGCCACAGAGCTGCGTTGCAGAGAGGTGTAGAAAGGGGTGTGGCCTCTCTACACGTCTCTGCAACGCAGCCCCCTGGCGCATATTGGAGGTTCCTGGTGGTCTAGTTGGCCCCTAGGGACCCTCAGGATTCAAGGGAACTTAATCCCCCAACTTAAAACGCGCCACGGGGCGCGTTTGCAAAGATGTCACCTCAGGCCCCGCCCCTCCCTTCACCATTGTGCAAATATTCCTCTAAAATCAGCCGAAATAGGAATTCCGATTTACTCACCTGTTATAAGGAGAGACCTCAGTGCTGTATCTTTCAGCCCAGTACTGGTCCTGAAAAGTAATTTTAACCGTACTTACCGGTAACTTGAATTTCCTTCATAGGCTAACATTGACTGGTTTCACTTGGAAATTCTTCTAAGTGTGGAGTTTTGGAACTTTAAAATATTCCTCTAAAATCAGCCGAAATACGAATTCCGATTTACTCACCTGTTATCAGGAGAGACCTCAGTGCTGCATCTTTCAGCCCAGTACTGATCCTCAAAAGTAATTTTAACCGTACTTACCGGTAATTTGAATTTCCTTCATAGGCTAACATTGACTGGTTTCACTTGGAAATTCTTCTAAGTGTGGAGTTTTGGAACTTTAAAATATTCCTCTAAAATCAGCCGAAATACGAATTCCGATTTACTCACCTGTTATCAGGAGAGACCTCAGTGCTGCATCTTTCAGCCCAGTACTGATCCTGAAAAGTAATTTTAACTGTACTTACCGGTAACTTGAATTTCCTTCATAGGCTAACATTGACTGGTTTCACTTGGAAATTCTTCTAAGTGTGGAGTTTTGGAACTTTAAAATATTCCTCTAAAATCAGCCGAAATACGAATTCCGATTTACTCACCTGTTATCAGGAGAGACCTCAGTGCTGCATCTTTCAGCCCAGTACTGATCCTGAAAAGTAATTTTAACCGTACTTACCGGTAACTTGAATTTCCTTCATAGGCTAACATTGACTGGTTTCACTTGGAAATTCTTCTAAGTGTGGAGTTTTGGAACTTTAAAATATTCCTCTAAAATCAGCCGAAATACGAATTCCGATTTACTCACCTGTTATCAGGAGAGACCTCAGTGCTGCATCTTTCAGCCCAGTACTGATCCTGAAAAGTAATTTTAACCGTACTTACCGGTAACTTGAATTTCCTTCATAGGCTAACATTGACTGGTTTCACTTGGAAATTCTTCTAAGTGTTGATTTTTGAAACATACAAATATTCCTCTAAAATCAGCCGAAATCCGAATTCTGATTTACTCACCTGTTATCAGGAGAGACCTCAGTGCTGCATCTTTCAGCCCAGTACTGGTCCTGAAAAGTAATTTTAACCGTACTTACCAGTAACTTGAATTTCCTTCCATAGGCTAACATTGACTGGTTTCACTTGGAAATTCTTCTAAGTGTGGAGTTTTGGAACTTTAAAATATTCCTCTAAAATCAGCCGAAATACGAATTCCGATTTACTCACCTGTTATCAGGAGAGACCTCAGTGCTACATGTTTCAGCCCAGTACTGATCCTCAAAAGTAATTTTAACCGTACTTACCGGTAACTTGAATTTCCTTCATAGGCTAACATTGACTGGTTTTCAGCAAAAAAGTTTCAAAGTGTTGATTTTCACAAACTACAAATATTCCTTAAAAATCGCCTGTATGACTTAAACGCATTCTTTCAACTGTTTACAGGGATGCACCAGTGCTGGATCCAGGATCCAACACTGAGTAAGAAAAAGTAATGATAACAGTTTTTACCTGCTAAGTGAATTTCCTTCCATAGGATAACATTGGTGATTCTATGAGAAAAAGTTTCAAAGTGTCAACTTTTAAAATACAATAATATTCCTTAAAAATCACGACTGTAACCAAAACGCTTTTACTCAACTGTTTACAGGAGATGTACCAGGACTGAATCTAGGATCCAGTCCTGTGGTTACAAAAGTAATCCATAAAGTAACTAATTGCATTTAACTAGAAATTCACATTGAGCTGAATGTTGCATTGTGTTTGAAAATGTGTTACCCATTGCAACAACTGTAACTACTGTACTTAAAAGTCTATTGCCTATCTGCAAAGTATTTAAACTAAAGTAATTCATTCTGAGAAAGTATTTTTTGTAATGTAATGTATAATGTAATTACAATGTAATTTGACAAATAAAATATGTAAAAAAAAATTGTTTCTAAAAATGTAGTAAATCAGTATGAAAAAAATTAATATAACAATTAATACATTTAAAAATTGTCATTTACAAAACCTTTGAAATTCACTGAAAAAACCGTAGGTTTCAGGCACGTTATAGTTAGAAATTAGCATTTAAAAAACCTTTGAAATTCACTGAAAAAACCATAGGTTTCAGACACGTTATAGTTACAAATTAGCATTTAAAAAACCTTTGAAATTCACTGAAAAAACCATAGGTTTCAGACACGTTATAGTTACAAATTAGCATTTAAAAAACCTTTGAAATTCACTGAAAAAACCATAGGTTTTAGGGACAGTTATAGTTACTTGGACATTGCACTCGTACAAAACCCGTGAAATTCCCCCGTTATAGTTAGTTCAGCTAACTATAACTCGCGCCCCGCAATGCACTGCTGATGACGTCACATATTACATCACTCATGACATGGTCAGTGACATCACTGATGACATCACTGATGACATCTCAAATGACATCACTGATGACATCATCCACGTGATAATCTGATGCACCTCCTCACACCCTAATATAATCTTTGATACACCCACTCTAAATTACAGACTGCCATTCGCAAAACCATAGACACTCCAACACCAATAACTACATACCCACTCACTGATTCTTAGGTCTACACACACACATCCACTCACTCACCCGTACAGTCACTCATACTTACGGTCACTCAGTACAGGACTATCATATGCACTCTTACTCCTATATAGACACTCAAACAACGCCACTCATCCATAGAGATACTCACACACCTAGTCAGTCATGCAAATAATTAAACACACTGCCATTTACTCACCTATACAGTTATACACACACCAGCTCACTTACTCATACAAATAGTAGCACATTGTTACGCTCTTATACAATCACTGATACAAGCACACAATCATCCATACAGCCACTATCACAATCACTCACTCTTGCTTATAGCTATTTATATACTCCAACACACATATATACTGCCTTTCACATATGTAGTTACTCACACATGTACCACTGGGACATACATTCACTCACTAACACACTCTTACACACACTTACCCACCCATACAGTCTATCACAGATGCACTCTTGAAACCATCCACCCAGTGAATCACCCACTCACACATCTATGCACAGAGTTGCACACACCCCTCCCACACAAACACTCAGGCACCCATACAGATACTCAGACAAGCATTCAATAACTCATATAGAAAATCATTTAGCTATTCACAAACACATGCAGCCACTTACACAGCAACAGACAGACGGATACAGACATACACCCAGTTTAGTCACTAACCCATGCATTCAGTAAGATACGTTAAATCACTCACTTATAGAGTCAGTCACGCACCTACTAAATCATCCATACAGACACTTAGACACCCACTCATTCTTCAATACGTCTTTTCCTATATATTTTAAAAATATTTAAACTTTACAGAAACACACAGTCACTGGATGATGTCATCAGTGATGTCATTTGAGATGTCATCAGTGATGTCATCAGTGATGTCACTGACCATGTCATGAGTGATGTAATATGTGACGTCATCAGCAGTGCATTGCGGGGCGCGAGTTATAGTTAGCTGAACTAACTATAACGGGGGAATTTCACGGGTTTTGTACGAGTGCAATGTCCAAGTAACTATAACTGTCCCTAAAACCTATGGTTTTTTCAGTGAATTTCAAAGGTTTTTTAAATGCTAATTTGTAACTATAACGTGTCTGAAACCTATGGTTTTTTCAGTGAATTTCAAAGGTTTTTTAAATGCTAATTTGTAACTATAACGTGTCTGAAACCTATGGTTTTTTCAGTGAATATATATATATATACAGTTTCATTACATTAAAAAATAACGGATTAAAATTCATCTCATCTGAAGGAAACTTTTTTAAAAACTTAAATGCAAGCAATTAACTAGATCCCAATTTAAAACCCAAAATAAATCAAATTCCACAAAGCCAGATTAGTACCCAATCCACAGTGCATAGAAAACTTAGACTGTGCCAACACCCTCGCCCCGCTGAAAAAGCTCACCTACAGCGACACCACCAAAAGAGCCAGCTGGTTCACCTCGGAACTCCTAGCTTCCAAGCGTACCTGCCGGAAACTAGAGAAGAAATGGCACAGTGATAAGACACCGGACAGCCACGCAGCCCACAAAGACGCCATCCGTAACCACCACCACCTCATCAGGTCCGCCAAGAGAATCTCCTTCAAAGACCGCCTCGACAACAACGCACACAACAGCAAGGAGCTTTTCAACATCGTGAAGGAACTCTCCAATCCCAGCTCCAACACCAACGACATCCCGCCGTCGCAACCCCTGTGCGATTCCCTCGCCACCTTCTTTCAACGCAAGATCGCCGACATCCACGACAGCTTCAACACCCAGACAGCCCCAACTAAGATCGATGCACCAGACCCGCCACACACCATCGACCACGACCCCCTGCCAGCCTGGGCCAGCGTGAACATCGAGGACACCATCAAGACCATGAGCACAATACACTCCGGCTCCCCGTCAGACCCTTTCCCGCACCACATCTTCAACAAAGCCAGCAGCTCCATCGCACCCCACCTGTGCAACATCATCAATTTCTCCTTCGAGACCGCGACCTTCCCAGAGAGCTGGAAACACGCAGAGATCAACGCCCTACTCAAAAAACCCAAGGCGGACCCGAGAGACCTCAAGAACTTCCGGCCCATCTCTCTGCTTCCGTTCCCAGCCAAGGTCATCGAGAAGATCGTCAACAAACAGCTAACCCGATACCTCGAAGAAAACAGCATCCTGGACCCATCCCAATCAGGGTTCCGCAGCAACCACAGCACCGAGACTGCCCTCATCGCCGCCACCGATGACATCAGGATCCTGCTGGACAATGGTGAGACCGCAGCCCTCATCCTGCTGGACCTCTCCGCCGCCTTCGACACTGTCTGCCACCGCACTCTACGCGCACGCCTCCACGACGCAGGGATCCGAGACAAGGCCCTGGAATGGACCACCTCCTTCCTCGACGGCAGAACCCAGAGAGTCCGCCTCCCACCTTTCCGATCCGAAGCCTCCGAGATCATCTGCGGCGTACCCCAGGGATCGTCCCTCAGCCCAACACTGTTCAACATCTACATGGCCCCGCTCGCACGCATCGCCAGACAACACGACCTCAACATTATCTCCTACGCCGACGACACTCAACTGATCCTCTCCCTCACCAAGGACCCCCTCGCCGCCAAAGCCAATCTCCATGAAGGAATGAAGGCCGTCGCCGATTGGATGAAGATCAGCCGACTAAAGCTGAACACGGACAAAACGGAGGTCCTCATCCTCGGCTCCAACCCCTCAGCCTGGGACGACTCCTGGTGGCCAACGACGCTGGGAGCAGCCCCGACACCCACCGACCACGCACGCAACCTGGGAGTCATCCTCGACTCAACGCTCTCCATGGCCAAGCAAGTCAACGCAGTCTCCTCCTCCTGCTTCAACACCCTCCGCATGCTTCGCAAGATCTACAGGTGGATCCCGACAGACACAAGAAGAACAGTCACCCAGGCCCTCGTCAGTAGCAGACTGGACTATGGGAACGCCCTCTACGCGGGAGCCCCGGCCAAGCTCATCAAGCGACTGAAACACATACAAAACGCCTCCGCACGCCTGATCCTCGACGTACCACGCCACAGCCACATCACCCCCCACTTGAGGAACCTGCACTGGCTCCCCGTCGACAGGAGGATCACCTTCAAACTCCTCATCCACGCACACAAGGCACTCCACAAAACTGGCCCAGCCTACCTCAACAGACGACTCTTCTTCTACGTCCCTAACCGCCAGCTCCGCTCCGCCGACCTCTCCCTCGCCACCGTCCCTCGCATTCGAAGAACAACCACCGGCGGCAGATCCTTCTCACACCTCGCCGCCAAGACCTGGAACACCCTTCCACTAAGCCTACGACAGACCCAAGACCTGCTGACCTTCAGGAGGCTACTCAAGACCTGGCTGTTCGACCAGTAGCAGCATCCCCCCCCCCTTCCCTCTCCCCAGCGCCTTGAGACCCTCGCGGGTAAGTAGTGCGCTCTACAAATTCTGTGATTGATTGATTGATTAAACAGATCTTGCCAAGATGTACACTCTTATCTGAAATATCACCATACTTAAAGAATACCATAACTGTGATATATAGATAAAGAGAGGCTCAGAATCTAATAGGCGAAGTAAATAAATTACTCATAACACGTACCACCATATAACCAAAAAAATAGTGACAGTATAATCAGCCTCATGAGATGGGCAAAGCACATACCAAAGAAATATGGTGAAGGTCAGATCTTAATAAACCTTGCTTCATAGTTCATCCACATCTATAGTAAATTGAATGGTAATTGACACGTAATAAGAATTAAGATCAACCATAAATTCATAGGTCTAAATATTTTTCGAAAGATAGCCATAACATAAGCCCCCATAGAGAATTGACCCTCTAGCACAGGGAATAAGGTGATAAAAATAGCAATAGAAAAAAGGGGGAGTCGGAGGGGGACTAACAACACAAGAAGGCTCCATTGTGTAATGTCCTAAAACAATTTTTCACCCAAGTTTTCTTCAAAATAGGTGCAGAGAAGTTAAATAAATAATAAATTGTTTTTTTTAATTATTAATAAATTCTTTATGTAAACTAAATAATTATTTATTGATTATTTAAGTTGTTTAATGGATTGTTCTTTTACTTAAGTATAATTTGAGAGTTTTAATATATATTTTATTTTTATATACTTTAATTATTCATTTATATTTTAGTACAGGGTGCTTTTGGTTCTTAGGGGATAAGTTTGCCTGCTGTTGTTTACATTGGAGTCTCAATAGTAAATTGAAACCCTCCAAAGTTCAACACATTTCCTGTTTATGTTTAAGTTGGAGTGGGAGTACTAAATGTAACCCCTCTGAAGTGTAATACTTTTCCTACTTTTATTTAAATTGGAATTAAAATATGTATTTTACTATTTTTGGTTTACATATGGTTTTTTATATTTTGTATTTTTTATATTTATGTTATTAAATGAAAAAAAAATGTTTTATTAGGAATATAGTTTATTTTTGTATTAATTTTATTTCTTTAGTTAATTGTGATATATGTTTTTGTTTTGAAGTTAATGTTTTAATTATTGTTATCATTTAAAATATAGCATATTTAACAAATTGTTTAATTATTGTTTTTATTTGTGTATGTGTGTATATATATATTCACTGAAAAAACCATAGGTTTCAGGCACGTTATAGTTAGAAATTAGCATTTAAAAAACCTTTGAAATTCACTGAAAAAACCATAGGTTTCAGACACGTTATAGTTAGAAATTAGCATTTAAAAAACCTTTGAAATTCACTGAAAAAACCATAGGTTTTAGGGACAGTTATAGTTAGTTGGACATTTCACTCGTACAAAACCATAGAAATTCCCCCGTTATAGTTAGTTCAGCTAACTATAACTCGCGCCCCGCAATGCACTGCTGATGACGTCACATATTACATCACTCATGACATGGTCAGTGACATCACTGATGACATCACTGATGACATCTCAAATGACATCACTGATGACATCACTGATGACATCATCCACGTGATAATCTGATGCACCTCCTCACACCCTAATATAACCTTTGATACACCCACTCTAAATTACACACTGCCATTCGCAAAACCATAGACACTCCAACACCAATAACTACATACCCACTCACTGATTCTTAGGTCTACACACACACATCCACTCACTCACCCGTACAGTCACTCATACGTACGGTCACTCAGTACAGGACTATCATATGCACTCATACTCCTATATAGACACTCAAACACCGCCACTCATCCATAGAGGTACTCATACACCTAGTCAGTCATGCAAATAATTAATCACACTGCCATTTACTCACCTATACAGTTATACACACACCAGCTCACTTACTCATACAAATACTAGCACATTCTTACGCTCTTATACAATAACTGATACAAGCACACACTCATCCATAGTCACTCTCACAATCACACACTCTCGCTTATAGCTATTTATATACTCCAACACACATATATACTGCCTTTCACATATGTAGTTACTCACACATGTACCACTGGGACATACATTCACTCACTAACACACTCTTACACACACTTACCCACCCATACAGCCTATCACAGATGCACTCTTGAAACCATCCACCCAGTGAATCACCCACTCACATATCTATGCAGAGTCGCACACACCCCACCCACACAAACACTCAGGCACCCATACAGATACTCAGACAACCAATCAATAACTCATATAGACACTCATGTAGCTATTCACAAACCCATGCAGCCACTTACACAGCAACAGACAGACGGTTACAGACATTCACCCAGTTTAGTCACTAACCCTTGCATTCAGTAAGATACGTTTAATCACTCACTTATAGAGTCAGTCACGCACCTACTAAATCCTTCATCCACACACTTATACACCCACTCATTCTTCAATACACCTTTCCCTAAATATTAAAAATATTTAAACTTTACAGAAACACAGTCACTGGATGATGTCATCAGTGATGTCATTTGAGATGTCATCAGTGATGTCATCAGTGATGTCACTGACCATGTCATGAGTGATGTAATATGTGACGTCATCAGCAGTGCATTGCGGGGCGCGAGTTATAGTTAGCTGAACTAACTATAACGGGGGAATTTCTATGGTTTTGTACGAGTGAAATGTCCAACTAACTATAACTTTCCCTAAAACCTATGGTTTTTTCAGTGAATTTCAAAGGTTTTTTAAATGCTAATTTCTAACTATAACGTGTCTGAAACCTATGGTTTTTTCAGTGAATTTCAAAGGTTTTTTAAATGCTAATTTCTAACTATAACGTGCCTGAAACCTATGTTTTTTTCAGTGAATTTCAAAGGTTTTTTAAATGCTAATTTCTAACTATAACGCCCTAAAACCTATGGTTTTTTTCAGTGAATTTCAAAGGTTTTGTAAATGACAATTTTTAAATGTATTAATTGTTATATTTATTTTTTTGATACTGATTTACTACATTTTTTTAAACTATTTATTTTTACATATTTAATTTTTTAAATTACATTGTAATTACATTATACATTACATTACAAAATATACTTTCTCAGAATGAATTACTTTAGTTTAAATACTTTGCAAATAGGCAATAGACTTTTAAGTACAGTAGTTACAGTTGTTGCAATGGGCAACACAATTTCAAACACAATGCAACATTCAGCTCAATGTGAATTTCAAGTTAAATGCAATTAGTTACTTTATGGCTTACTTTTCTAACCACAGGACTGGATCCTAGATTCAGTCCTGGGACATCTCCTGTAAACAGTTGAGTAAAAGCGTTTTGGTTACAGTAGTGATTTTTAAGGAATATTATTGTATTTTAAAAGTTGACACTTAGAAACTTTTTCACATAGAATCAACAATGTTATCCTATGGGAGGAAATTCACTTAGCAGGTAAGTAGTGTTATCGTTACTTTTTCTTACTCAGTGGTGGATCCTGTATCCAGCACTGGTGCATCTCCTGTAAACAGTTGAAAGAATGCGTTTAAGTCATACAGGCGATTTTTAAGGAATATTTGTAGTTTGTGAAAATCGACACTTTGAAACTTTTCTGCTGAAAACCAGACAATGGATTCCAATGGAAGGAAATACAAGTTACTGGTAAGTACGGTTAGAATTACTTTTCAGGGTCAGTGCTGGGCTAAAAGATGCAGCACTGGGTTCTCTCCTGTTAACAGGTGAGTAAATCGGAATTCGTAGTTCGGCTGATTTTAGAGGAATATTATAAAGTTCCAAAACTCCACACTTAGAAGAATTTCCAAGTGAAACCAGTCAATGTTAGCCTATGGAAGGAAATTCAAGTTACTGGTAAGTACGGTTAAAATTACTTTTCAGGATCAGTACTGGGCTCAAAGATGCAGCACTGAGGTCTCTCCTGATAACAGGTGAGTAAATCGGAATTCGTAGTTCTGCTGATTTTAGAGGAATATTTGTATGTTTCAAAAATTGACACTTTGAAACTTTTCTGCTGAAAACCAGACAATGGATTCCTATGGAAGGAAATACAAGTTACTGGTAAGTACGGTTAGAATTACTTTTCAGGGTCAGTGCTGGGCTAAAAGATACAGCACTGGGTTCTCTCCTGATAACAGGTGAGTAAATCGGAATTCGTAGTTCTGCTGATTTTAGAGGAATATTTGTATGTTTCAAAAATCGACAAACTTTTTCAGCAAAAAGCAGGCAATGATATCCTATGGAAGGAAATTCAATTTACTGGTAAGTACGGTTAGAATTACTTTTCAAGGTCAGTGCTGGGCTAAAAGATGCAGCACTGGGTTCTCTCCTGATAACAGGTGAGTAAATCGGAATTTGTATTTCGGCTGATTTTAGAGGAATATTTTAAAGTTCCAAACTCCACACTTAGAAGAATTTCCAAGTGAAACCAGTCAATGTTAGCCTATGGAAGGAAATTCAAATTACTGGTAAGTGCGGTTAAAATTACTTTTCAGGATCAGTATTGGGCTCAAAGATGCAGCACTGAGGTCTCTCCTGATAACAGGTGAGTAAATCGGAATTCGTAGTTCGGCTGATTTTAGAGGAATATTTGTATGTTACAAAAATCGACACAGAAACTTTTTCAGCAAAAAGCAGGCAATGATATCCTATGGAAGGAAATTCAAGTTACTGGTAAGTACGGTTAAAATTACTTTTCAGGATCAGTACTGGGCTGAAAGATGCAGCACTGAGGTCTCTCCTGATAACAGGTGAGTAAATCGGAATTCGTATTTCGGCTGATTTTAGAGGAATATTATAAAGTTCCAAAACTCCACACTTAGAAGAATTTCCAAGTGAAACCAGTCAATGTTAGCCTATGGAAGGAAATTCAAGTTACTGGTAAGTACGGTTAAAATTACTTTTCAGGATCAGTACTGGGCTCAAAGATGCAGCACTGAGGTCTCTCCTGATAACAGGTGAGTAAATCGGAATTCGTAGTTCGGCTGATTTTAGAGGAATATTTGCACAATGGTGAAGGGAGGGGCGGGGCCTGAGGTGACATCTGTGCAAACGCGCCCCATGGCGCGTTTTAAGTTGGGGGATTAAGTCCCCTTGAATCATGAGGGTCCCTGGGGTCCAACTAGCCCACCCTGTACCTCCAGTATGCGCCAGGGAGCTGCGTTGCAGAGAGGTGTTCAGAGGCCATGCCCCTTTTGCACCTCTCTGCAACGCAGCTCTGTGGCGCTTTCTGGACATACCTGGTGGGCTAGTTCGCCCCCAGGGACCCTCAGGATTGAAGGGGATTTCATTCCCCATCTTAAAATGCGCCACGGGGCCTGTTTGCACACATGTCACCTGAAGCCCCGCCCCTCCCTTCACCACTGTGCAAACGCACCCCGTGGCGCGTTTTAAGTTGGGGGATTAAGTCCCCTTGAATCCTGAGGGTCCCTGGGGTCCAACTATCCCACCAGGTACCTCCAGTAAGTGCCACAGAGCTGCGTTGCAGAGAGGTGTAAAAGGGGCGTGGCCTCTGTACACCTCTCTGCAACGCAGCCCCTGGCGCATACTGGAGGTTCCTGGTGGGCTAGTTGGCCCCCAGGGACCCCTAGTATTCAAGGGGAATTCGTTCCCCTCTGCAAACGCGCCAGGGGGCGCGTTTGCAGAGTGGTAAAGGAAGGGGGCGGGGCCTGCAGGCACGATCGGTTTTTTTTTGCTTTTGTTTTCTCGAAGGGGGGCTGTGTGCCCCCCCTTCCTTTTTCCTTTTTTTGGGCCCCGGGGACCCCATCCCCCAAGGCCTTACCCCTTTTTTTTCATTTTTAAAAAAAAAAAAACGGGAAGGGGACCGCATGGCCCCCCTCCCGTGGCCGATTCCGGCCCCGGGGACCCCATCCCCCGGGGCATGGCCACTCTTTTTATTATTTTTTTAAGGAGGGGGGCTGCGTGGCCCCCCTCCTCAGGCCTCCTTTTGCGCCGGGGACCCCATCCCCCGGGGCAGGCCTTTATTTTTATTTTATTTTTAATTATTTTGTTTTTTTGGGGAGGGGGGCTGCGTGGCCCCCCTCCCGGGCCACTTATGGCCCCGGGGACCCCATCCCCCGGGGCCTGGCCTCTCGTTGGAGACTGTGGGGGGGTCCCCAATCCCCCCACAGTCCCAGCCGGCTCCCCGCCTCCTGCGCGAGCCGGCATTGCTTTTCCACATGGGGAGCAGCTAACATGCTGCTCCCCGTGTGGAAAAGCAATTGGGTTTGCATTTTGAAAGAGAGAGCAGGTTTCCTGCTCTCTCTTTCAAAATGCAAACCAAGTTTGCTGTGACAGGACGGGAGCCGCGATGCTCCCGTCCTGTCATAGCAAACTACAGTGTCCCGGGGGTAGGCACCCCGGGACACTGCAGGAGCCAGCCCTGGGGGGTGGTGGTCCCCAGGGCCATCACTGGCTCCAGGAGGGGGGCCGCGCGGCCCCCTCCCAACTTGTTCAAAGCCCCGGGGAGGTGGTGGTCCCCGGGGCGTGTGGGGGTCCGTAACGGACCCCCATATTTAAATCTTTAGTGCCCCGGGGAGGTGGCGGTCCCCGGGGCGTGTGGGGGGCTGGAGCCCTCCACACAGGTTTTTTAAATTAAAAATAAACAGCCCCGGGGGGGTGGCGGTCCCCAGGGCAGCGGGAGGGCGCACAGCCCTCCCGCCATCATTTTTTTTAAAAAGCCCCGGGGGGTGGCGGTCCCCGGGGCTTGGGGGGCCTTAGAGGCCCCCCATAAACAAACCCACCCCCCGCATGCCCACAGGACTTGGGCCACCCGGGGGCAAATTTGTATCGAAGCGCGGGAGACCGCGCTTTGATTTTTTTTTTTTTCGGCAGGATCCGCGCACCCTGAGCGCATCCTGCCGATTTTTTTTTTTAATGCTTTTTTCTGTCCAGGGGGTCCTTGTGGGACCCCCTGAGCAGACCTAGGGGGTCAGGGTGTTTCTACCCTGCCCCCTTTGTGCGCTTTGCGCACTTGTTTCTGTCCCTCGGTTCTACCGAGGGACAAAATGGTTGCCAACACTTCCTGATTTGGAGTGTTGACAGCCAATTAGCATGCAGCTCGTGATCGGGAGGGTGCGCGAATCCGACGCGGCCATAGATATATATGTGATTTTCCTTTTGATTTTCACAGGAACTACTGAACGGATTTACACCATTTAACAAAAAGGGTTCTTTCTGAACCAAGAACAACCTCTTTGCCAAATTTGGTGTAATTCCGTTCAGCAGTTCGGGCTGTAGCCGTGGCTAAAGTTTCCTATGGGAAAATGAATGGGGAAAACACGTTTTGGGACCCCCCTTTTTTCTCGGCCCCCGCTTGACGAATCACCCCGAAACTTTCAGGGTAGGAGCGGACCGGAGCGGGCCATAAAGTTTGAAAATTTCGCGAAGATTCGTCAACCGACGCAAGAGTTATTTCAAATAGAATGTCGCGGATTTCCTATGGAAAATAGGTCCTAACTATAACTATCTACTGGCGACCGCCAGTAGATAATATATATACATATATGTGTGTGTAGCAATAGTTAGGACCACGTTTCCATAGGTAATGGATTTTTAGGTTTGCTAATAACTTTGGCACCATTTGACAAATACAAAACCTTCCACAAGAAAGTCTCAACTCATTCACCTCCGCTCCTCCCTGGAAAGTTTCGCAGTGATCCATCAAGCAGGGGCTGAGAAAAAGGGGGGGCTCCCAAAAAATGTTTTCCTCATGCTATTTTCCATAGGAAAATTGAACAGCCATAATGCAAAAAAGGCTGAACGGAATGACACCAAATTTGGCAGAAAGACTGAACTTGGTCCAGAGAGTGTGCTTTTTGTTAATCACACACAACTGAGGGGGAAGAGGTTGAACTCCTACATCGACCTCCCATACAAATGTCAACACACACTAAAGAGAAACAGGAGTATAAAGAAACAAAATAATGTACTAGGTGGCACGTGCTTTGTTTTATTAAAACTGGACTCACCCACAAATTGTGACATGCTTCATCATAGGGCTTGCTAACAAACACCCCCGCGCTGACCAAAGTGAAAGCGATGCTATGGTTAGTTGAAAATGTCAGTTAAAACATACCGTCTACACTAGTAAAACCACTGAAATTCATGAATTACTGTTATATAAGGAAACTATAATTGGTCCGATAAAGTGACTATAACTATGTATATGTTCTCTGAAAAGAAACAAAAATTAAAGAGACATTATAGTTAGGTCAAATGCTGAAATTTGCCAGTTATAGTTCAGTGAACTAACTATAAGTAGTGCCAATTGCATTCAATGCTTCTGCCCTCACATATTACATCACTAATGATGCCTTTCGGTCTGTGTGTGTGTGATCTTGCACCCTCCCTGTCCATTGTCCTACTACTTCCCATGCAGGCCTGCCTTCTCCTTTCCCCCTGCGCTCCATTCTCCATCAGTGGGCCCCAATCCTATTCCATTTGCCCCGTGTAGTCAAGATGCTGCTCTTGTTCTCCGTTCTTTTGCGTACCCCTGCCTCTTCCCACTTGCCCTCCATTATCAATTGTGCTCACAATGACACAAATCAGACAAACACACCACTGGACTGCACCACATCCCACCCCATTATGCATACTCCTCAACAGCGCCCTTGTACCAAACATGCTGCCAAATCTGCGACCAGCTTCACAACCACTCATCAGACCTTCTCTTCCTCATGCAAAATTGGCTGACCCTGAGTCTTTCCCAGACATTGCCATGGCTGTCCCACCTAGTCACAAGATTGCCAGACCGGACAGATAACACAAGCCCAGAGGCAGAATTGCTAGTGTATACAAGGATTTAATCCCCTGCATCTCTGCCTCACTGACAGCCTAGCCTGCCAGTCCCACGGAAGAAACCACTAGATTCATGCATTCTATCCACTCCAGAGCCCCATTGGACCATTTCCCCCAACATGTCTCGATCAAAGGACTAGAACCCACTAGTTCAATCTTCACCCTGATCCTGAAAACCGCCATTACAACAGCCACCTACTCAAGCACCTGGACACATGCCACATTAGTACTCCACCTCCTCAAGAAGCCCTCTGTGGACCCGACGACCCTAGTCAACTACAGACGTATCTTCCTGCTACCCTATCCAGCCAAAGTCCTGAAGAAGTGGATCATTAAGTTCCTAGCCACCCACCTCAATGACAACCGTCTCCTCAATGCCATTCAATCTGCTTTCAGACTGACCCACAGCAAGGAAACAGCCCTCATTGCCATACCAGACAACATCCACAGGATTATGGATGGAGGAGGCACCATAACCCTGATCCTCTTTGACCTCTCCACTGCCTTCAACATGGTTTCCCACATCATCCTCATCCAATAACTTCACAAAGCTGGCATCTAAGGATCCACACTCAATTGGATATGCTCCTTCCTGACTGGCCTAACCAAGCCAGTCAGGCTGGCCCCCTACTGCTCCGTCAGCTGCATCTTCATCTGTGGAGGTTCATCAATGAGTCCGACTCTTTTCAACACCTACATCACTATTATCTGTGCATGTGAAATTAACGTCTTATCTTACGCTGATGAAACACAGACGATACTCTCACTCAAAATGCCGAACACTCTGACCAAATTCCCTGATTGCATGACCGATTGGATGAAAAACATCTGGGTCAAACTCAGCACTGCCAAGACAGACGTTGTGATCTTCAGCAGACAATCCTCACCATGGCATTTTGCCTGGTGGCTAGCAAGACATGGACCCACCCACCACACCCAGGCCAACTACGTTGGTATAGTTATCGGCAATCAACTCACCATGACCGACTCCTGCTTCCGCACTCTGAAGATGCTGTAGAAGATCTTCAAATAGGTTCCCACCAGCAACCACAGAACCGTCATCCAAGCCCTTTTCAGAGCAAATTGGACTACAGAACATCCTGTATGCCAGATTCAATTCACAACTGACTAGGTGACTCCAAACCATAGAGAACTCAGCAAGGACGATTACACTCAACCTACGACGCTGCATGCACATCACCTGCAACCCGGGAAGCTCCACTGGATTTCCATTCCACAAACAAGCTCTGTTCAAACACATCACACACACCTTCAAAGATCAACACAACACGGCCCCAGCTTACCTCAACGCCCGCATCAGATTCCACAAATCTACCAGTCACCTCCCCTCAGCCGGACTTCTATTGCACACACCCCACGCATATGCACAACCAAATACAGTGGTTGTGCCTTCTCCTACATCACTCCTAAAGCTTGGAATGACCTGCTCTGCACACCAAGGCATCCTCTTCCATTTTTTTTTAATTCTGCAAGCAGCTGAAGATGTGGCTTTTCAACTACACTAGTTCTAGGCTAGGCCCAGTATGCTGCTGCATCAGCACCAGGATTCCCTCAAGGGCGATGTAGTGCTTTACAAATGCTCTTACCATAACATAACAAGATATCCATTTGTTGCTCCTCCTCATTCATTTTTATGGCAACTTCTTATTGTTCCAATAATTGTTCTTTTGGTTTCAAGAGGTAAAAAAGGGCCTAATAACATAAAACACCCTGGTCCACGGCATATCCTACCATCTGCTCCAGACCTGCCTTAACTTTATGAAGCCCTGCCTCATTGCTCGCTATTCTGGTCTGCCAAATGGGGCCTTCTGGTCAGTCACTTTTTTCTGCAAACCCACCACTTCCTCTTTTACTTTTCTAATCTCCTGAAATATGATCCCTAGAGAAGATTGCTCTTGATCTTGTCACTAGTTTGTGCAATAATCCAATCATGTGTTGGAGAGGATGTTTTTTCTTTGTTCTTTAGTTAGGGTGCCTTATCTAGACACTGTTAGCCCTTACATACTTTCTCTTTTGATTTATCATTGCCTAAGTTACTCTTTTTTTAATCTTCACTGGAGGGTTACAACTCTTTTGGATAGAGGTATCACTCATCCCCTGATAGAGGAAGCTTACTGTGTAGCCCCGAGCGAATCCATTATCTGTGACTTAGGGTTTTCCTGTGCAGCCTAGTTTGTTACCACCATGCTTGTACTCTTCTTCATATTCCTCTTCCACAAGGTAATGTTCACTGTGCTATTTCTCCGGAGGAAAGGCTTCAGCCACTTTACACAGGGCTCGAAAAATCATTTAATATTTACTAGACCTGCAGGGCTAGTAACCTAAAAAATGTACTCAACCTAACTGAAATGCACTTGACCTCAGTCTCTGAAAGCGGAGCAAATGTGACAAGTTAACAAGATTTAAAGGCATTTTTATTGCTCATTCACTTTGTGAGCAATAAAGATGCCTTAAATCTTGCTATCTTGTCCCATTTCCTCTGCTTTCAGAGACAGAGGTCAAAAGTCAGTTTGTCTTCCTACTCGCCAGAAAGGGCGAGTAGGACCTAAAAATAGCTCGTCCTAATTAAATCTGGCTCGCAAATGCAAGCGGGCGAGTGGATTTTTCGAGCCCTGCTTTACATGAAACACCCTTCGAGGTTCCAGTGTGTCACCTGTGTCCACCAAATAGTTCAGATCAGACACTTTCTGCATTACCGTCGATGTCCCACATCACTTATTCTCCAAAGCTTTGGGAGATAGGGGCTTTAGCATAAACACTGCCAGAAATCAGAATACCCAATCAGCATTGCTTTCTTGTAATATAACTGCTTTATTAGCTCCTGGCTAGCCTGAAGGTTTTTCTTCGCCTTCCTCATGTATTATGCTCTTATAATTCTGAAGCCAATCACATAGTCCACCACGTTAATTTTGTAGAGGAATTGAAAGTTCCTTCCACCCTTCGCAGATCAAGCTGAATGGTCCACGCAATGAGTGCCCACACAGAAGTCCAAAGTGATTGAAATCCATGCCTTTATCTGGATTCTCCTAGTTATCGAATAAGGGACATGGCAGGAGAAGATCCCACTTGCTCCTGAAGTTCTCTGAAAAGGCTCACCTTATGCTTTTAAGTAATCCTGGGCATAATACTTCGCTACGCTCACGGAGCATGCAAAGTTTGTGCTACTACGCAAATTGCACGTAGCAGAGTGAATAACTGTGCTAATTGACGTAGCGTAGCAGCAGTAAAGTAAACACCTTCAAATGCTTTGATAAAGCAATTTTCTATGCTAAAAAGCATATAACCAATTCACAAAAATGAATTTTGACAATTAAATATCAAGCAATGAGAGAGGTGATGATTTTGGAGTCCCCCTAACCTAGGGGAGGACCAAGCAGATGCCTTGAACACAAAAAGCATATCATGTGAACGATTCAATGGTGGTCCCTTCCTCCTAGGACCACCCCAAGCACTGTTATGGTCAAAAATACAATCCCAACCAAAGGCCCTGCAAAGCATTATGGGACGAGATTAGCAGTGGGCAGTGAATATTATAGTTTCCAATATCAAAATAATTCTACAAAGAGCTGCAGTTCAACTAGTCGTTACTAGGTGTCCCTCACGAGTCAAATGCAAAAGCATTGAAATTATTAATACATCAAGCTGCAGTTCCACTAGTCGTTACAAGATGTCCCTCACGAGTCAAATGCAAAAGTATTGAAAATCTTTCATGAGGCTTTTGCATTTGACTCGTGAGGGACATCTAGTAACGACTAGTGGAACTGCAGCTCTTTGTAGAATTATTTTGATATTGGATACTATAATATTCACTGCCCACTGCTAATCTCGTCCCATAATGCTTTGCAGGGCCTTTGGTTGTGATTGTATTTTTGCCAATAACTGTGCATGGGGTGGTCCTAAGAGGATGGGACCACCACTGAATGGTTCAAAAGATGTGTTTTTTGTTTTCAAGGCATCTGCTTGGTTTTCCCCCTAGGTTAGGGAGGATCCTAAAATCATCACCTCTCTCACTGCTTGTTAATTTATCGTTTTCACTTTTCTGTAGTAACTATATGCATTTTTAGCATATAAAGACAGAGATATTTATTTTATCTTAACTTGCACTGTACAAGGTGCTTTTGGCAATTATTGTGCAGTGCAGTCAAGCACACAACTACGCAATGTGCATAGCTACGTGTAGTTAAAAATGTACTTCACGTAGCTACGTGAAGTGCTACTACGCCCAGGCTTACTTTTAAGGGTCCTGTTAAACCTCTCCACTAACCCCTTAGATTGTGGATGCTATGCATTAAAAAAATTATATGTCACACCAGCTTGCTATCACATCTGTCATATGAGACAGTGTGAAATTGGTTCCCTGGTCAGAAATTACAGTCTATTGTGTGAGAAGTTGGCCTGGCATATGCTGTCCACTAGTTCTAGTGGGCACCTTGCACCAGTCCAAACAACCCTTATTGATGATAGGTTTAAAAACAACCTTTATTGAAAGCTATCCTAGTGGTAGCTATGGAGAGCAGCCTTCAGGCTAAGTCTTGAAGGAGTGTAAAGCAGCTTGGTTTACCAGATTATAACCTCTTGAATCACTAAATGAAAGGAGAACCACACAAGATATATATATAAAATATATGTATTTATTTCTAAACACTAACTACTAATCTCTTTATGAGATTAGAGTCCAAGATACACAATAATACAGTTCAAAAACGACAGTAAATAGCACAATATACAATAGGCCCAAGGGGCGGACCAAACCTTATATTAAGAAAGTGGTGTAAGAACCACGACTTGACTAGACACAGTGCCTAGAGCACGTAGAATCGCTGGGACCCCAAGGAACCACCCAAGGTAGTGACACAGGAGCCCCACGGGGGACGTGTGCAGTGTGTGAACACAGTCGCGAGCGCCGTAGGATTCTATGGGGAAAGTCGCGGTTGGAATTTTAAAGCAAAAGGACACTTAGGAGAGGACTTTGAGCAAACCCCTTTAGACTTAAGGGTTTCTAGGGCCAACACCCACGGGAGCACCGTAGTACTCGAGTTACCTCACCCAGGGAAACCGGGTGCATAGGTGGGAAATGGTGCCGGGAATCGTCGTTGATTTCAATGGCGATCTGCTGCAAAGTGCTGCTGCGGTGAAGAAGAAAAGTGTCTGGGATGATCCAAGCCTGGATCGAAGATGTGAAGAACCTGAAAGCAGAGGGGACAGAGTCTGGGTCACTAGCCAGTGACCAGGAGCGGAGCAATCGAATGCCCACCGATGTTGGGTGCTTCAGGTGCGAAGAGGTGAAGCTTGACTCTGCAGACACGAGGACCAGGAGGCGTCGACGACGACCAGGAGCTGGATTCGAGCTGTCCCACGAAGGAAGTTGAGTGCTGCGGCGTTGGTGCTCAGATTGAACACAACAAGCCTTGGCAACAGCAACCCACACAGGAAGAGAAAAGGTGCTTCTGTGCGGACCAGCAAGTTCCTGGGGACTCCCCAAGCGATGGAGAGTCAGGGCCCGTCTGGAGCAACCAGGAACGCCCAATTAAAGTAAGAGTTGCCTTCTGGGGGACCCACAGGTCAACGGACCCGGGATCGCGAAGGGACCTCGAGACAAAACACAAAGGGCCTGCTCACGGTACACTCGTGGAGTGTAGGCGGCCAATCTTCGGTGGATTTGCTGCTCGGGGTCAGGGCTACAAGTAACCCAAAGCTCAGCTGCAGGAGGCGCTGGAAAGCCGATGCTTCTGCAAAGTGACGCGGTGCACAGGGGTTTGGGTTGCACGGTCACCACGAGGGATACGGGCCTCAGACTTGCTGTGGGCACTGATCGACCTCTAAGACCACGGAAAACCCACCTCCTGTGTTGCAAAGTTCTTCGGAGTCCTTAGGAGCTTCGGAGATGCAGACCAGTCAGATGCATCTTTGGTGCCTGCCAAGCAGGGGAGTAACTCCTTTACTCCAAGGGAGATTCTTCAGTCATCTAGCGCCTTGTAGATCGTCGAAGTTCCAGGATTCAGTATCAGAGTTTCGTCCAGGTGTAATCTAAAGTCCTGTAGACAGGGGTTCCTACTTTATACCCAAGGAAGGGGTGGGACAAACTCTGGGGACCCACCTATGGGAGGGTCAGGAAAGAGGGGTGGCTACACCCATTTCCTTTGTCCAGTTTCGTGCCAGAGCAGGGGCTGGTAGCCCCTGCAACCGGTTTGAACTGGGCTATGCACAGGGACACCAAGTGTGCCCCCAGTGCAGACTTCAAAGCACTCCCAGAGTGCACCCACCCAGACCCAATACACTTAAGCCTGTCTGGGAGGTGGTTATACCTCCCTGTGACAGGAAACCTATTGTCCAGGCCTCCCGTGCCAGAGTTTCGTCCAGCAGCAGGAGGTCAGACTCGTGTCTGTGGCTGCAGCATCCATTTTGTGATGCCAGGGTTCTGTTTAGCTGGTACTGGGTATACCGGTGCAATCATGTTTCTCCCTCTAGAAGGCTGGGATCATACTCCCACACCAGTTACTGGTATGGGGGTATGATTCCAAGGTGTTTGACACCAAACACGACATATTTCCATGCAGCCATCATAAAGTTAGCATTTACCTCGAGGTTATAATGCACTTAAGAGTATATGGTTTGGCTGCATCACAGACAACCCCGGAATAAAGATTCCGAAAGCTGCAGAGGGGCTCTGCTCATGCATGTGCACCCTCTCACATGAAACCCAGCACCCTGCCTTCAGGATTGTTAAGGCCTGCCATACGGGTGACTGATAGGTGTAAATGTGTAGTGATATGGAGAGATATAGGAGACCTATATCTCAGTAAGGGGTGAATACACCACCTTACACAGGCTGCTGTAGCAGACCTGTTGTGTCATTTTAACAGGCTTCCCAGGGGTGGCATAATACATGCTGCAGCCCCTGGTAGGCCTCTGGGGTACCTGTGCCCTGGGTACATAGTATACGATATACTAGGGACTCACAAGGGTACCCCAGAATCCAATCTGGAGTGTACCTAAAGTACATGGAATCAATTTAGAGTAGAAAGCAGATAGACTGGGGTCCTGATTAGCAGGGCCACAGTCTGGCTAAGTCGAAAAACTGTGAAACATCAGCACAACCTACACAACCCTCCCCCCCCCCAAACGTCAGGACATTAAACTAACCTTGACCAGTTGAGTCTTCATGTTCTAAGTGGAAATATCTGGAGAGTCCATCTGCATTGGCATGGTTACTCCCAGGTCCATGTTCCACTGTTTAGTCCATCCCCTGTAGGGAAATGGACCACCTCAAAAGTTTGGGGTTTTCACCCTTCATCTGTTTTAGCCATAAGAGGGGCTTGTGGTCTGCCTGAACAATGAAGTGAGTGCCAAACAAGTATGGCCTCAGCTTCTTCAAGGTCCAAACCACAGCAAAGGCCTCCCTCTCAATGGCTGACCAACGTTTCTCCCTGGGGGTCAACCTTCTGCTAATAAAACCTACTGGCTGATCCTGACCTTCATCATTCAATTGTGATAACACAGCCCCTACCCCCAACTCAGATGCATCTGTTTGGACAATGAATTGCTTGGAGTAATCAGGACTTTGCAGAATGGGAGCAGTGCACATGGCCTGCTTCAGGTCATCAAATGCCTTTTGACAGCTAACTGTCCACTGAACTTTCTTGGGCATTCTTTTAGAAGTTAAGTCATTCAAAGGGGTCACTATGGATCCATACCCTTTGACAAATCTTCTGTAGTACCCAGTCAGGCCCAAGAAAGCTCTGACCTGAGTCTGGGTAGTGGGAGCAACCCAGTCCATGATGGTCTGGATTCTGCTCTGCAATGGTTGAACCTGGCCTCCACCCACAAGGTGGCCCAGGTACACAACCTGACTCTGCCCTATCTGGCACTTGGTGGCCCCTGATAGTTAGGCCTGCTTTCTGCAGGGCCTCCAAAACATTTCGCAGGTGGACCAGGTGATCCTCCCAGGTGGAGCTAAAGACAGCAATATCATCTAGATATGCTGCACTATAGGCTTCCAGGCCTGTAAGGAATTTGTTCACCAACCTTTGAAAAGTGGCAGGTGCATTTTTCAAACCAAAGGGCATCACCACAAATTGGTAATGCACACTAGGGGTAGAAAATGCTGTTTTGGCTTTTGCATCCTCAGCTAATCTGATTTGCCAGTAGCCAGCTGTCAGGTCAAATGTGCTGAGAAACTTGGCTGAGGCCAAAGTGTCTATGAGCTCATCTGCCCTAGGTATGGGATGGGCATCAGTCCTAGTGACTGCATTGAGACCTCTGTAGTCTACACAGAACCTCATCTCTCTCTTACCACCCTGGGTGTGAGGTTTAGGCACCAAGACTAGTGGACTAGCCCAAGGGCTATCTGAGGGTTCAATCACACCCAAATCCAACATCTTCTGGACTTCAGTCCTGATGCAGTCCCTGACATGGTCAGGTTGCCTGTAAATCTTATTTTTAACAGGCAGACTGTCCCCAGTGTCCACTTCATGACTGCACCGGGTAGTCTGACTTGGAGTCAGAGAGAACATATGTCTGAACTGATTGAGAACCTTTCTGCAATCAGTTTGCTGCTGGTCAGTGAGGCTGCCTGCCAAGGCTACACCATCGACTGATCCATTATTAGGGTTCTGTGAGAGCAGGTCAGGGAGTGGATCACTCTCTTCCTCCTGTCCCTCATCAGTAGCCATGAGCAAGCCCATGTCTGCCCTGTCAACATATGGTTTCAGTCTGTTGCCATGGAGCACCCTATGGGGGCTCCTGGGAGTTCCAAGGTCCACCAGATAGGTAACCTCTCCCTTCTGTTCAACAATGGTATGGGGGCCACTCCACTTGTCTTGGAGGGCTACTGGGGCCACAGGTTCCAACACCCATACTTTCTGCCCTGGCTGATAAACAGTCAGCACAGCCTTTTGGTCATGCCAGGCCTTTTGCAATTCCTGGCTAGCCTCAAGGTTTTTAGTTGCCTTCTTCATGTATTCGGCCATCCGGGAGCGGAGACCAAGTACATAGACCACAATATCCTGTTTAGTGGGTTTGAGAGGTAACTCCTATCCCTCCTTCACTAGACACAATGGACCCCTAACTGGATGTCCAAACAGAAGCTCAAATGGGCTGTAACCAACCCCCTTCTGTGGAACCTCTCTGTAGGCAAAGAGAAGGCAGGGCAAAAGTATGTCCCATCTGCGCCTAAGCTTTTCTGGGAGACCTTTAATCATGCCCTTTAAGGTTTTGTTGAACCTTTCAACTAAACCATTGCATTGTGGGTGATAGGGGGTGGTAAATTTATAATTTACTCCACACTCCTTCCACATAGCAGTCAAGTAACTAGACATGAAGTTTGCAGCCCTGTCTGATACTACCTCCTTAGGAAAACCCACCCTGGAAAAGATTCCCAGGAGGGCCCTTGCCACCACAGCAGCTGTGGTGGTCCTAAGGGGAATTGCTTCTGGGTACCTAGTGGCATGGTCCACCACCACCAGGATAAATCTGTGCCCAGATGCTGTTTGAGGGTCTAGGGGACCAACAATGTCAATCCCTACCCTTTCAAAGGGAACCCCCACCACAGGTAGTGGTATCAGGGGGGCCTTTGTAGTGCTACCTGCCTTGCCACTGGCATGACAGGTGACACAGGAGCGACAAAACTCCTTGGTGTCTTCAGACATATGAGGCCAATGAAAGTGAGGGACAATTCTGTCTCAAGTCTTGTTTTGGCCTAGGTGACCTGCCAATGGGATATCATGTGCTAGGGTCAATAGGAAGCTCCTAAACTTCAGAGATATAACCAACCTCCTGGTGGCTCCAGGCTTGGGGTCTCTACACTCTGAATAAAGGAGTCCATCATCCCAATAGATCCTATGGGTACCACTAGCACTCCCAGCAGCCTCAGCAGCAGCTTGCTGTCTGAGGGGTTCAAGAGAGGGGCAGCTCAGTTGCTCCTGGCTCAGATCTGCCCTGGAAGGGCCCGCTGTCCTCAAGAACTCAACCTGATCATGCTCAAGCTCCTCTGGGACAGTTCCTTCTTCAGGACTGAGATCATCTCCCTCAAGAGACTGATCTGCATTCTGAGGCAGGGGGGAAGGCACTGCCTTAACCCTACTGCTCCTCCTCTTGGGAGGCACCTGGTCCATTCTTCCAGAATCCAGGGCCTGTTCAGTTTTAGACATTTTTGCCTGTGACCTGGTCATAGCAAACACATCTGCAGGGATGCCCAACATTTCTGCATGGGTCCTGAGCTCAACGTCAGCCCAAGCTGAAGTCTCCAAATCATTTCCAAGTAAGCATTCAACAGGGAGGTCTGCACTTACCACAACCTTCTTAGGGCCAGTTACCCCTCCCCAGGAGAAATTAACAACTGCCAGTGGATGGTCTGTACTGACGTTGCTAGCATTGGTCACTTGGTACATTTCACCAAGTATGATCTGCTCAGGAGCCACAAGATCTTTTGTCACCATTGTGACACTTGCTCCTGTGTCCCTGAATGCCAAAGTCTCTTTTCCATTAATCAAAGGCTGTTGTCTGTATTTGCCCAGATTACTGGGACTCACAAATAAGGAGGCCATATCCATGCCCCCATCACAGATCAACATAGCTTGAGTTGGAACTCTGACTAGGCCAGAGTCCACCTCAGATCCCAGGGTTAACCCTACTACACCCTTATTTGGGACACCACCACTTGGAGCTGAACTAGGGGGAACAGTTGCCTTAGGGGCAGTGGTGGCTGGAGTTGAGTCTTTGGTCTTTGTACAATCACTAGTCCAATGGGTTTTCTGTTTACAGATTTTACACCATGGTTTCTTTTGGCCTTTTCCTTTGTTAGATTGGGACTCCCCACCAGATGCAGATTTTTGGGGCCCTTGAGAAGACTTCTGGTCTTTACCCTTCTCCCCACCCTTATCAGAGTTCTTAGAATCTTGCTTCTTAGAGTCACCACCTTGGTTCTGTACCTTCTGCCTCACCCTGGCTCTGACCCATTTGTCTGCCTTCTGACCCAATTCTTGGGGAGAGGTCAGATCAGAGTCCACCAGGTACTGATGCAACAGTTGATTTTGACAGTTGTTAAGAATCTGCTCTCTCATGATTAAATTATACAATCCTTTGAAATCACACACCTTACTGCCAAGTAACCAGCCTTCCAGAGCCTTAGTAGCACAATCAACAAAGTCAACCCAGTCCTGGGTCTGTGCCTTTTGGGTATCTCTGAATTTTAACCTGTATTGTTCAGTGGTTAGGCCAAACCCATCAATCAGAGCACTCTTCAGGACTGTATAGTTATCAGCATCCTCCTCTCTAACAGTGAGGAGCTTGTCTCTACCTTTGTCTGCAAAGGAGAGCCACAAGATTGCTGCCCACTGCTCCTGAGGGACCCTCTGTACTTTACAGGCCCTCTCAAGTGCAGTTATCCACTTGTGGATGTCATCCCCACTCTGGTAGGGAGGGACAATCTTGTTCAGGTTCCTATGGTCATGAGTATGATCTCTACCTCTAGGGACACTGCTGCTGCCACCATGGGGCTCTAGCCCCAACTTCTGAGAAGCTCTCTGAAGCTCCAGGGATTCCCTGTCTAAGGCCAATTACTCTCTCTTGATTCTGAGCTTAGCTTTCTTAATCTCAAGCAGTTGGCACTTCTTCTCATAAGAGGACTCCCTTTTATGAGAAGAATTCCTATGAGAGACAGAGCTCCCTACAGATACCTCAGAATGATTAGACTCCAGAGAAGGAGACCTAGATCTTCTGGGTAAACTGTTAATCCTTCCAGGTGGAGTAAAGAGAGACCCACTAGGGCCTCCCTCCTCACCTTGAGGAAGAATTGGTTGTTCCAGGTTAGAATCATTTTAATCATCCTGGCCAGCATCAGAGTCTGGGTCATAGTAGTTTTCACTACCTGGCCTTTCCTCCTCAACTGCCCCACCCCCTTTGCAAACCTCATCAGACCCTGGGGTCTTTCTGAGGTCATCCTCAAGTAACATCTTTATCAGATGTTGGGTTGTTGGGCTTTTCCCTGTCTTCAATTTCCTTGAGGCACACATGGTTCTCAATTCCTGGTATGATGCCTGGTCATACTTGTTTGGGAGAGACCCACTGGTTTCTGCCCTTGAAGACATAACTAGTGTGGTGTGGTGTATGCACCTACCTACTCTAGTGAGGCCTACTAAACTCTCTTGAGTTGTAGAAAGGGTGTGCTAAGCCCTTGACACACAACTCTAAGTTCAGTAGAACGTACTGTATTTTAACCTTGATTTATATGTACCTATAGTGGTTTTTCAGTTAGTCAATTCAAAGACATTATCTGGTAAAGCAATAGCAAGCTTGAATCCAACCGCTGCACACCAATGTGAGAAGTTGGCCTGGCATATGCTGTCCACTAGTTCTAGTGGGCACCTTGCACCAGTCCAAACAACCCTTATTGATGATAGGTTTAAAGACAACCTTTATTGAAAGCTATCCTAGTGGTAGCTATGGAGAGCAGCCTTCAGGCTAAGTCTTGAAGGAGTGTAAAGCAGCTTGGTTTACCAGATTATAACCTCTTGAATCACTAAATGAAAGGAGAACCACACAAGATATATATAAAATATATGTATTTATTTCTAAACACTAACTACTAATCTCTTTATGAGATTAGAGTCCAAGATACAAAATAATACAGTTAAAAAATGACAGTAAATAGCACAATATACAATAGGCCCGAGGGGCAGACCAAACCATATATTAAGAAAGTGGTATAAGAACCACGACTTGACTAGACACAGTGCCTAGAGCACGTAGAATCGCTGGGACTCCAAGGAACCACCCAAGCTAGTGACACAGGAGCCCCACGGGGGACGTGTGCAGTGTGTGAACACAGCCGCGAGCGCCGTAGGATTCTATGGGGAAAGTCGCGGTTGGAATTTTAAAGCAAAAGGACACTTAGGAGAGGAATTTGAGCAAACCCCTTTAGACTTAAGGGTTTCTAGGGCCAACACCCACAGGAGCACCGTAGTACTCGAGTTACCTCACCCAGGGAAGCCGGGTGCATAGGTGGGAAATGGTGTCGGGAATCGTCGTTGATTTCAATGGCGATCTGCTGCAAAGTGCTGCTGCCGTGAAGAAGAAAAGTGTCCGGGATGATCCAAGCCTGGATCGAAGATGTGAAGAACCTGAAAGCAGAGGGGATAGAGTCTGGGTCACTAGCCAGTGACCAGGAGCGGAGCAATCGAATGCCCACCGATGTCGGGTGCTTCAGGTGCGAAGAGGTGAAGCTTGACTCTGCAGCCACGAGGACCAGGAGGCGTCGACGATGACCAGGAGCTGGATTTGAGCTGTCACACGAAGGATGTCGAGTGCTGCGGCGTTGGTGCTCGGATTTAACACAACAAGCCTTAGCATCAGCAACCCACGCAGGAAGAGAAAAGGTGCTTCTGTGTGGACCAGCAAGGTCCTGGGGACTCCCCAAGCGATGGAGAGTCAGGGCACATCTGGAGTAACCAGAGACACCCAATCAAAGTAAGAGTTGCCTTCTGGGGGACCCACAGGTCAACGGACCAGGGATCGCGAAGGGACCTCGAGACAAAACACAAAGGGCCTGCTCACGGAACACTCGTGGAGTGTAGGCGGCCAATCTTCAGTGGATTCGCTGATCGGGATCAGGGCTACAAGTAACCCAAAGCTCAGCTGCAGGAGTCATTGGAAAGCCGATGCTTCTGCAAAGTGACGGGGTGCACAGGGGTTCGGGTTGCACGGTCACCACGAGGGATACGGGCCTCAGACTTGCTGTGGGCACTGATCGACCTCTAAGACCACGGAAAACCCACCTCCTGTGTTGCAAAGTTGTTCGGAGTCCTTAGGAGCTTTGGAGATGCAGATGGGTCAGATGCGTCTTTGGTGCCTGCCAAGCAGGGGAGTAACTCCTTTACTCCAAGGGAGATTCTTCAGTCATCTAGCGCCTTGTAGATCGTCGAAGTTCCAGGATTCAGTATCAGAGTTTCGTCCAGGTGTAATCTAAAGTCCTGTAGACAGGGGTTCCTACTTTATACCCAAGGAAGGGGTGGGACAAACTCTGGGGACCCACCTATGGGAGGGTCAGGAAAGAGGGGTGGCTACACCCATTTCCTTTGTCCAGTTTCGCGCCAGAGCAGGGGCAGGTAGCCCCTGCAACCGGTTTGAACTGGGCTATGCACAGGGACACCAAGTGTGCCCCCAGTGCAGACTTCAAAGCACTCTCAGAGTGTACCCACCCAGCCCCAATACACTAAAGCC
Source organism: Calotriton arnoldi (assembly GCA_963921515.1). Lineage (NCBI taxonomy): Eukaryota > Metazoa > Chordata > Amphibia > Caudata > Salamandridae > Calotriton > Calotriton arnoldi. Next base: position 190,425 of record CAWUFW010011501.1, on the reverse strand, counting down.
TGTCTGGGAGGTGGTTACACCTCCCTGTGACAGGAAACCTATTGTCCAGGCCTCCCCTGCCGGAGTTTCGTCCAGCAGCAGGAGGTCAGACTCGTGTCTGTGGCTGCAGCATCCATTTTGTGATGCCAGGATTCTGTTTAGCTGGTACCGGGTATACCGGTGCAATCATGTTTCTCCCTCTAGAAGGGTGGGATCATACTCCCACACCAGTTGCTAGTGTGGGGGTATGATTCCAAGGTGCTTGACACCAAACACGACATGTTTCCATGCAGTCATCATAAAGTTAGTATTTACCGCGAGGTTATAATGCACTTAAGAGTATATGGTTTTGCTGCATCACAGATAACCCCGGAATAAAGATTCCGAAAGCTGCAGAGGGGCTCTGCTCATGCATGGGCACCCTCTCACATGAAACCCAGCACCCTGCCTTCAGGTTTGTTAAGGCCTGCCATAGGGGTGACTGATAGGTGTACATGTGTAGTGATATGGAGAGATATAGGAGACCTATATCTCAGTAAGGGGTGAATACACCACCTTACACAGGCTGCTGTAGCCGACCTGTTTTGTCATTTTAACAGGCTTTCCAGGGGTGGCGTAATACATGCTGCAGCCCCTGGTAGGCCTCTGGGGTACCTGTGCCCTAGGTACATAGCATACCATATACTAGGGACTCACAAGGGTACCCCAGAATCCAATCTGGAGTGTACCTAAAGTACATGGAATCAATTTAGAGTAGAAAGCAGATAGACTGGGGTCTTGATTAGCAGGGCCACAGTCTGGCTAAGTCGAAAAACAGTGAAACATCAGCAAAAAGTGGGGGTAACCATAGGAAGCAGATCCTACTCTCCTACACAACCCCCCCCCAAACGTCAGGACATTAAACTAACCTTGACCAGTTGAGTCTTCATGTTCTAAGTGGAAATATCTGGAGAGTCCATCTGCATTGGCATGGTTACTCCCAGGTCCATGTTCCACTGTATAGTCCATCCCCTGTAGGGAAATGGACCACCTCAAAAGTTTGGGGTTTTCACCCTTCATCTGTTTTAGCCATAAGAGGGGCTTGTGGTCTGTCTGAACAATGAAGTGAGTGCCAAACAAGTATGGCCTCAGCTTCTTCAAGGTCCAAACCACAGCAAAGGCCTCCCTCTCAATGGCTGACCAACGTTTCTCCCTGGGGGTCAACCTTCTGCTAATAAAAGCTACTGGCTGATCCTGACCTTCATCATTCAATTGTGATAACACACCCCCTCCCCCAACTCAGATGCATCTGTTTGGACAATGAATTGCTTGGAGTAATTGTTGTATTCCTCTTAGGGTATCCATAAACGGGCTTTCCAGTATCATGTCCTTATATAGGCACAATTCGCCCTGCCCTTATATAGGCATAAACTCCCAGCCCTTATTTAGGCATTAAACCGTGCACTCCAAATACAGGCATGGTCTCTGACATCCGTCCACCCTAACGTCACAACGAGTTCATGAAGAACAGACCCTTAGGCTGCGGGAGTTTCCCTAGTCCAGGACTATTGATTTCTTCAAGGACTCATATATTATGCATGAACCATTATTCCTTAGGGGTTCATTCATGACGTCTTTCGCTGTCCAACTCACGTCAATGCTAACATTCTTAGGTGCTCTCAGGTATAAATATACCTTCCCTAGCCCCTGTAAACCAGAGAAGACCTCGACTTCAGAGGAGCCCGTTTCCCGGCCAGACGCACTGAGAAGACGCTGCCATTCCCTGCACGCAGAGAGCCCAGCTTCCAGCTTCCAGTGATCTGACTTCCTTGCGGGGTGTTGGAGTTCGAGTCTGGCAAAGAGATTCCTACCTCTCTCATTCTTCAGGTATGGAGCTGACTAGAACCTAGAGGGACTCTTGGCATACTAGGCATACTAGACTTAACATACTCTTAGTATACCGTAGTAAGGAATACTTCACCTACTTCTTCCCTCTTCCTACACCTAGGTCAGGTTAGGTACATTGGGGTAGAACTAGCTTAGCAACGCATCGTATGAGTACTCGCATTTTTAGTCTGTGTTATTTATGTAAATGCATATGTACTAAAAGATAATGCTATCGCAGTATTATTTATTTCTACTGCTCACCCTGTACATTATTTATCTCGCATACTGTCTTGTGATCGTAACAGCACATTTTACTTACACCAGAAACAAGACTGTTCAATAAATCCTTTATTGAAACGCCCGTCTATTTCTTTCTGTGTAACTTGGAGAAAACTAAGCATGCACGACTGAGCTGAGTGAAATAGTTATCTATTGTTTCCACGACTCTGGGACACGTGCTGATTCTAAAGGGAAACACAGTGGTCATGTTTTGCGGCTGCCAGAAACTACTCCCTTCTTGTTGTCAAGGAGTTTCTAGTGGCCTCTGAGCTAGCTGGCACAAGTAATTAAGTTTAATATACTCGATAGGGACATACCGACCTTAGTCCTATGTCAAACCTATAGGACATATTATTCCAATGCGCAGAACCTATTAGGGAAATAGGAGCTACACTTTGCAGAATGGGAGCAGTGCACATGGCCTGCTTCAGGTCATCAAATGCCTTTTGACAGCTAACTGTCCACTGAACTTTCTTGGGCATTCTTTTAGAAGTTAAGTCATTCAAAGGGGTCACTATGGATCCATACCCTTTGACAAATCTTCTGTAGTACCCAGTCAGGCCCAAGAAAGCTCTGACCTGAGTCTGGGTAGTGGGAGCAACCCAGTCCATGATGGTCTGGATTCTGCTCTGCAATGGTTGAACCTGGCCTCCACCCACAAGGTGGCCCAGGTACACAACCTGACTCTGCCCTATCTGGCACTTGGTGGCCCCTGATAGTTAGGCCTGCTTTCTGCAGGGCCTCCAAAACATTTCGCAGGTGGACCAGGTGATCCTCCCAGGTGGAGCTAAAGACAGCAATATCATCTAGATATGCTGGACTATAGGCTTCCAGGCCTGTAAGGAATTTGTTCACCAACCTTTGAAAAGTGGCAGGTGCATTTTTCAAACCAAAGGGCATCACCACAAATTGGTAATGCACACTAGGGGTAGAAAATGCTGTTTTGGCTTTTGCATCCTCAGCTAATCTGATTTGCCAGTAGCCAGCTGTCAGGTCAAATGTGCTGAGAAACTTGGCTGAGGCCAAAGTGTCTATGAGCTCATCTGCCCTAGGTATGGGATGGGCATCAGTCCTAGTGACTGCATTGAGACCTCTGTAGTCTACACAGAACCTCATCTCTCTCTTACCACCCTGGGTGTGAGGTTTAGGCACCAAGACTAGTGGACTAGCCCAAGGGCTATCTGAGGGTTCAATCACACCCAAATCCAACATCTTCTGGACTTCAGTCCTGATGCAGTCCCTGACATGGTCAGGTTGCCTGTAAATCTTATTTTTAACAGGCAGACTGTCCCCAGTGTCCACTTCATGAGTGCACCAGGTAGTCTGACTTGGAGTCAGAGAGAACATATGTCTGAACTGATTGAGAACCTTTCTGCAATCAGTTTGCTGCTGGTCAGTGAGGCTGCCTGCCAAGGCTACACCATCGACTGATCCATTATTAGGGTTCTGTGAGAGCAGGTCAGGGAGTGGATCACTATCTTCCTCCTGTCCCTCATCAGTAGCCATGAGCAAGCCCATGTCTGCCCTGTCAACATATGGTTTCAGTCTGTTGCCATGGAGCACCCTATGGGGGCTCCTGGGAGTTCCAAGGTCCACCAGATAGGTAACCTCTCCCTTCTGTTCAACAATGGTATGGGGGCCACTCCACTTGTCTTGGAGGGCTACTGGGGCCACAGGTTCCAACACCCATACTTTCTGCCCTGGCTGATAAACAGTCAGCACAGCCTTTTGGTCATGCCAGGCCTTTTGCAATTCCTGGCTAGCCTCAAGGTTTTTAGTTGCCTTCTTCGTGTATTCGGCCATCCGGCAGCGGAGACCAAGTACATAGTCCACAATATCCTGTTTAGGGGTTTGAGAGGTAACTCCCATCCCTCCTTCACTAGACACAATGGACCCCTAACTGGATGTCCAACCAGAAGCTCAAATGGGCTGTAACCAACCCCCTTCTGTGGAACCTCTCTGTAGGCAAAGAGAAGGCAGGGCAAAAGTATGTCCCATCTGCGCCTAAGCTTTTCTGGGAGACCTTTAATCATGCCCTTTAAGGTTTTGTTGAACCTTTCAACTAAACCATTGCATTGTGGGTGATAGGGGGTGGTAAATTTATAATTTACTCCACACTCCTTCTACATAGCAGTCAAGTAACTAGACATGAAGTTTGCACACCTGTCTGATACTACCTCCTTAGGAAAACCCACCCTGGAAAAGATTCCCAGGAGGGCCCTTGCCACCACAGGAGCTGTGGTGGTCCTAAGGAATTGCTTCTGGGTACCTAGTGGCATGGTCCACCACCACCAGGATAAATCTGTGCCCAGATGCTGTTTGAGGGTCTAGGGGACCAACAATGTCAATCCCTACCCTTTCAAAGGGAACCCCCACCACAGGTAGTGGTATCAGGGGGCCTTTGTAGTGTTACCTGCCTTGCCACTGGCTTGACAGGTGACACAGGAGCGACAAAACTCCTTGGTGTCTTCAGACATATGAGGCCAATGAAAGTGAGGGACAATTCTGTCCCAAGTCTTGTTTTGGCCTAGGTGACCTGCCAATGGGATATCATGTGCTAGGGTCAATAGGAAGCTCCTAAACTTCAGAGATATAACCAACCTCCTGGTGGCTCCAGGCTTGGGGTCTCTACACTCTGAATAAAGGAGTCCATCATCCCAATAGATCCTATGGGTACCACTAGCACTCCCAGCAGCCTCAGCAGCAGCTTGCTGTCTGAGGGGTTCAAGAGAGGGACAGCTCAGTTGCTCCTGGCTCAGATCTGCCCTGGAAGGGCCCCCTGTCCCCAAGAACTCAACCTGATCAGGCTCAAGCTCCTCTGGGACAGTTCCTTCTTCAGGACTGAGATCATCTCCCTCAAGAGACTGATCTGCATTCTGAGGCAGGGGGAAGGCACTGCCTTAACCCTACTGCTCCTCCTCTTGGGAGGCACCTGGTCCATTCTTCCAGAATCCAGGGCCTGTTTAGTTTTAGACATTTTTGCCTGTGACCTGGTCATAGCAAACACATCTGCAGGGATGCCCAACATTTCTGCATGGGTCCTGAGCTCAACTTCAGCCCAAGCTGAAGTCTCCAAATCATTTCCAAGCAAGCATTCAACAGGGAGGTCTGTACTTACCACAACCTTCTTAGGGTCAGTTACCCCTCCCCAGGAGAAATTAACAACTGCCAGTGGATGGTCTGTACTGACGTTGCTAGCATTGGTCACTTGGTACATTTCACCAAGTATGATCTGCTCAGGAGCCACAAGATCTTTTGTCACCATTGTGACACTTGTTCCTGTGTCCCTGAATGCGAAAGCCTCTTTTTCATTAATCAAAGGCTGTTGTCTGTATTTGCCCAGATTACTGGGACTCACAAATAAGGAGGCCATATCCATGCCCCCATCACAGATCAACATAGCCTGAGTTGGAACTCTGACTAGGCCAGAGTCCACCTCAGATCCCAGGGTTAACCCTACTACACCCTTATTTGGGACACCACCACCTGGAGCTGAACTAGGGGGAACAGTTGCCTTAGGGGCAGTGGTGGCTGGAGTTGAGTCTTTGGTCTTTGTACAATCGGTAGTCCAATGGGTTTTCTGTTTACAGATTTTACACCATGGTTTCTTTTGGCCTTTTCCTTTGTTAGATTGGGACTCCCCACCAGATGCAGATTTTTGGGGCCCTTGAGAAGACTTCTGGTCTTTACCCTTCTCCCCACCCTTATCAGAGTTCTTAGAATCTTGCTTCTTAGAGTCACCACCTTGGTTCTGTACCTTCTGCCTCACCCTGGTTCTGACCCATTTGTCTGCCTTCTGACCCAATTCTTGGGGAGAGGTCAGATCAGAGTCCACCAGGTACTGATAGCAACAGTTGATTTTGACAGTTGTTAAGAATCTGCTCTCTCATGATTAAATTATACAATCCTTTGAAATCACACACCTTACTGCCAAGTAACCAGCCTTCCAGAGCCTTAGTAGCACAATCAACAAAGTCAACCCAGTCCTGAGTCTGTGCCTTTTGGGTATCTCTGAATTTTAACCTGTTTTTGTTCAGTTGTTAGGCCAAACCCATCAATCAGAGCACTCTTCAGGACTGTATAGTTATCAGCATCCTCCTCTCTAACAGTGAGGAGCTTGTCTCTACCTTTTTCTGCAAAGGAGAGCCACAAGATTGCTGCCCACTGCTCCTGGGGGATCCTCTGTACTTTACAGGCCCTCTCAAGTGCAGTTAGCCACTTGTGGATGTCATCCCCACTCTGGTAGGGAGGGACAATCTTGTTCAGGTTCCTATGGTCATGGGTATGATCTCTACCTCTAGGGACACTGCTGCTGCCACCATGGGGCTCTAGCCCCAACTTCTGAGAAGCTCTCTGAAGCTCCAGGGATTCCCTGTCTAAGGCCAATTGCTCTCTCTTGATTCTGAGCTTAGCTTTCTGTCAGGGTCTAAATACTTATTGCTGTCTGAACCACACAGGAGCAGAATGACGCTAGATCCCAATACCCTTCTCAGAATCAACCCTGCTAGGTCTTTCAGTATTCCATTGCAGGTAAGTTCTAAGGGGGGGAAAAGGGGTTGGGGACAGAGAAGAGACTGCTCCAATATTCTGCCTGTTCAGCTCTGCAACATTAACATGTAAAAACCTTTATTTACTGTGCCTTTTAACTTACTGTTTTTCTATGGTGTATAAATAACTTATCTTACCAGAATGTTTACTGAAGCTTACTTCTCTTCTACTTCTCCTGTATTGTTTGCTTAGTTGTATGAGAAGTCTTCACTCAGATCTCTTTCCTTTTCGTTCTCAGGTACAATCTGCACTTGATCCTGCTATTTCTTAATGTAAGAAAGATAAGGTAAGTATTTATTTCTGTATTCCTAATTTACGTATTATTTGGGTTTCTCTTTCTTTCTATTAACTCACTGTTAAGAGACTGGAGTGGGCCTTGAACTGGGGTTTCTGGAGTAGGATGACTGGTTTTCTGTCTTTAATTAGTTTTTAAACAATGCTTCAGAACTTAGGTTAAATGTTAAAAGGAAGCCTTGGTTTTATTCAGGCCTTCGGTTTTAATGTTTGCTGAAGAGTTAATTTATTCTGGCCATACGTGAGGAGAACATTACTGGAGTTCTCGTGGCATGAGAAAGAAATATGCCGGGCTTTTGACCCTGACTTCACCTTTTAATTAATTCTCAGAAGAGTGAACAAGTTTCAGTCAAAGAAGACGCGGCATGTTGAAAGGTCACGCCCGCGTCTGACAGATTCTGGAACAGCTGAAAAAGACAACTAATTCAAAAAAGTTTTTTATTTAATCTTCTCGGCTAAGGAAAGCAATTACTGAAAGGTATTTCCAGTTTTCAAACGAAGGAAAATATATTCTGACTTCGCTTCCTTTTTAAATAGAAATTTACCTCTGACACGATAACCTTTTCTCACAGAATGTTTTATATTAGCTACATAGTTTAACACTAACCTGATTAGTGAGGGAATGTAGTTCCGACGAAGCTAACCCCGATTTTATCGCAACTACCCTAACTGACTTCCACGACGCTGGGGAAAACAGGTGCTCTTCCAATTATTTCTTCAGTGAAGTGCGCAGTGGAATGTTGAAGCGCACTTCACCAGATGTCATGAAACCTAAAAGACTAGACTGCTAACAGCGGTGTGCTGTCGCAGTATGTGCATGTTGGCAGCCATCTTGGAGTTCCATCGGTGCCAACAAGCACTCCAGCTGGAGGGATTATCTGACTTTTGGTAAGTTTGTAGGGGGAAAATGGTAGCCAGCATAGAGTTAGAAGGAGGAAACCTCCCGTGAGTCCTGACACTTTCTCAATCTCAAGCAGTTGGCACTTCTTCTCATAAGAGGACTCCCTTTTATGAGAAGAATTCCTATGAGAGACAGAGCTCCCTACAGATACCTCAGAATGATTAGACTCCAGAGAAGGAGACCTAGATCTTCTGGGTAAACTGTTAATCCTTCCAGGTGGAGTAAAGAGAGACCCACTAGGGCCTCCCTCCTCACCTTGAGGAAGAATTGGTTATTCCAGGTTAGAATCATTTTGATCCCCCTGGCCAGCATCAGAGTCTGGGTCATAGTAGTTTTCACTACCTGGCCTTTCCTCCTCAACTGCCCCACCCCCTTTGCCAACCTCATCAGACCCTGGGGTCTTTCTGAGGTCATCCTCAAGTAACATCTTTATGAGATGTTGGGTGGTTGGGCTTTTCCCTGTCTTCAATTTCCTTGAGGCACACATGGTCCTCAATTCCTGGTATCATGCCTGGTCATACTTGTTTGGGAGAGACCCACTGGTTTCTGCCCTTGAAGACATAACTAGTGTGGTGTGGTGTATGCACCTACCTACTCTAGTGAGGCCTACTAAACTCTCTTGAGTTGTAGAAAGGGTGTGCTAAGCCGTTGACATACAACTCTAAGTTCAGTAGAACTTACTGTATTTTAAACTTGATTTATATGTACCTATGTACCCATAGTGGTTTTTCAGTTAGTCAATTCAAAGAGATTATCTGGTAAAGCAATAGCAAGCTTGAATCCAACCGCTGCACACCAATGTGAGAAGTTGGCCTGGCATTTGCTGTCCACTAGTTCTAGTGGGCACCTTGCACCAGTCCAAACAACCCTTATTGATTATAGGTTTAAAGACAACCTTTATTGAAAGCTATCCTAGTGGTAGCTATGGAGAGCAGCCTTCAGGCTAAGTCTTGAAGGAGTGTAAAGCAGCTTGGTTTACCAGATTATAACCTCTTGAATCACTAAATGAAAGGAGAACCACACAAGATATATATAAAATATATGTATTTATTTCTAAACACTAACTACTAATCTCTTTATGAGATTAGAGTCCAAGATACACAATAATACAGTTCAAAAATGACAGTAAATAGCACAATATACAATAGGCCCGAGGGGCGGACCAAACCATATATTAAGAAAGTGATATAAGAACCACGACTTGACTAGACACAGTGCCTAGAGCACGTAGAATCGCTGGGACCCCAAGGAACCACCCAAGCTAGTGACACAGGAGCCCCACGGGGGACGTGCGCAGTGTGTGAACACAGCCGCGAGCGCCGTAGGATTCTATGGGGAAAGTCGCGGTTGGAATTTTAAAGCAAAAGGACACTTAGGAGAGGACTTTGAGCAAACCCCTTTAGACTTAAGGGTTTCTAGGGCCAACACCCACGGGAGCACCGTAGTACTCGAGTTACCTCACCCAGGGAAGCCGGGTGCATAGGTGGGAAATGGTGTCGGGAATCGTCGTTGATTTCAATGGCGATCTGCTGCAAAGTGCTGCTGCCGTGAAGAAGAAAAGTGTCCGGGATGATCCAAGCCTGGATCGCAGATGTGAAGAACCTGAAAGCAGAGGGGACAGAGTCTGGGTCACTAGCCAGTGACCAGGAGCGGAGCAATCGAATGCCCACCGATGTCAGGTGCTTCAGGTGCGAAGAGGTGAAGCTTGACTCTGCAGCCACGAGGACCAGGAGGCGTCGACGACGACCAGGAGCTGGATTCGAGCTGTCCCACTAAGGATGTCGAGTGCTGCGGCGTTGGTGCTCGGATTGAACGCAACAAGCCTTGGCAACAGCAACCCACGCAGGTAGAGAAAAGGTGCTTCTGTGCGCACCAGCAAAGTCCTGGGGACTCCCCAAGCGATGGAGAGTCAGGGCACGTCTGGAGCAACCAGGGACACCCAATCAAAGTAAGAGTTGCCTTCTGGGGGACCCACAGGTCAACGGACCAGGGATCGCGAAGGGACCTCGAGACAAAATACAAAGGGCCTGCTCACGGAACACTCGTGGAGTGTAGGCGGCCAATCTTCGGTGGATTTGCTGCTCGGGGTCAGGGCTACAAGTAACCCAAAGCTCAGCTGCAGGAGTTGCTGGAAAGCCGATGCTTCTGCAAAGTGACGCGGTGCACATGGGTTCGGGTTGCACGGTCACCACGAGGGATACGGGCCTCAGACTTGCTGTGGGCACTGATCGACCTCTAAGACCACGGAAAACCCACCTCCTGTGTTGCAAAGTTCTTCGGAGTCCTTAGGAGCTTCGGAGATGCAGACGGGTCAGATGCGTCTTTGGTGCCTGCCAAGCAGGGGAGTAACTCCTTTACTCCAAGGGAGATTCTTCAGTCATCTAGCACCTTGTAGATCGTCGAAGTTCCAGGATTCAGTATCAGAGTTTCGTCCAGGTGTAATCTAAAGTCCTGTAGACAGGGGTTCCTACTTTATACCCAAGGAAGGGGTGGGACAAACTCTGGGGACACACCTATGGGAGGGTCAGGAAAGAGGGGTGGCTACACCCATTTCCTTTGTCCAGTTTCGCGCCAGAGCAGGGCAGGTAGCCCCTGCAACCGGTTTGAACTGGGCTATGCACAGGGACACCAAGTGTGCCCCCAGTTCAGACTTCAAAGCACACTCAAGAGTGCATCCACCCAGCCCCAATACACTAAAGCCTGTCTGGGAGGTGGTTACACCTCCCTGTGACAGGAAACCTATTGTCCAGGCCTGCCCTGCCGGAGTTTCGTCCAGCAGCAGGAGGTCAGACTCGTGTCTGTGGCTGCAGCATCTATTTTGTGATGCCAGGATTCTGTTTAGCTGGTACCGGGTATACCGGTGCAATCATGTTTCTCCCTCTAGAAGGGTGGGATCATACTCCCACACCAGTTGCTAGTGTGGGGGTATGATTCCAAGGTGCTTGACACCAAACACGACATGTTTCCATGCAGCCATCATAAAGTTAGCATTTACCGCGAGGTTATAATGCAATTAAGAGTATATGGTTTGGCTGCATCACAGACAACCCCGGAATAAAGATTCCGAAAGCTGCAGAGGGGCTCTGCTCATGCATGGGCACCCTCTCACATGAAACCCAGCACCCTGCCTTCAGGATTGTTAAGGCCTGCCATAGGGGTGACTGATAGGTGTACATGTGTAGTGATATGGAGAGATATAGGAGACCTATATCTCAGTAAGGGGTGAATACACCACCTTACACAGTCTGCTGTAGCCGACCTGTTTTGTCATTTTAACAGGCTTTCCAGGGGTGGCATAATAAATGCTGCAGCCCCTGCTAGGCCTCTGGGGTACCTGTGCCCTTGGTACATAGCATACCATATACTAGGGACTCAGAAGGGTACCCCAGAATCCAATCTGGAGTGTACCTAAAGTACATGGAATCAATTTAGAGTAGAAAGCAGATAGACTGGGGTCCTGATTAGCAGGGCCACAGTCTGGCTAAGTCGAAAAACAGTGAAACATCAGCAAAAAGTGGGGGTAACCATAGGAAGCAGATCCTACTCTCCTACACAACCCCCCACCCCAAACGTCAGGACATTAAACTAACCTTGACCAGTTGAGTCTTCATGTTCTAAGTGGAAATATCTGGAGAGTCCATCTGCATTGGTATGGTTACTCCCAGGTCCATGTTCCACTGTATAGTCCATCCCCTGTAGGGAAATGGGCCACCTCAAAAGTTTGGGGTTTTCACCCTTCATCTGTTTTAGCCATAAGAGGGGCTTGTGGTCTGTCTGAACAATGAAGTGAGTGCCAAACAAGTATGGCCTCAGCTTCTTCAAGGTCCAAACCACAGCAAAGGCCTCCCTCTCAATGGCTGACCAACGTTTCTCCCTGGGGGTCAACCTTCTGCTAATAAAAGCTACTGGCTGATCCTGACCTTCATCATTCAATTGTGATAACACAGCCCCTACCCCCAACTCAGATGCATCTGTTTGGACAATGAATTGCTTGGAGTAATCAGGACTTTGCAGAATGGGAGCAGTGCACATGGCCTGCTTCAGGTCATCAAATGCCTTTTGACAGCTAACTGTCCACTGAACTTTCTTGGGCATTCTTTTAGAAGTTAAGTAATTCAAAGGGGTCACTATGGATCCATACCCTTTGACAAATCTTCTGTAGTACCCAGTCAGGCCCAAGAAAGCTCTGACCTGAGTCTGGGTAGTGGGAGCAACCCAGTCCATGATGGTCTGGATTCTGCTCTGCAATGGTTGAACCTGGCCTCCACCCACAAGGTGGCCCAGGTACACAACCTGACTCTGCCCTATCTGGCACTTGGTGGCCCCTGATAGTTAGGCCTGCTTTCTGCAGGGCCTCCAAAACATTTCGCAGGTGGACCAGGTGATCCTCCCAGGTGGAGCTAAAGACAGCAATATCATCTAGATATGCTGGACTATAGGCTTCCAGGCCTGTAAGGAATTTGTTCACCAACCTTTGAAAAGTGGCAGGTGCATTTTTCAAACCAAAGGGCATCACCACAAATTGGTAATGCACACTAGGGGTAGAAAATGCTGTTTTGGCTTTTGCATCCTCAGCTAATCTGATTTGCCAGTAGCCAGCTGTCAGGTCAAATGTGCTGAGAAACTTGGCTGAGGCCAAAGTGTCTATGAGCTCATCTGCCCTAGGTATGGGATGGGCATCAGTCCTAGTGACTGCATTGAGACCTCTGTAGTCTACACAGAACCTCATCTCTCTCTTACCACCCTGGGTGTGAGGTTTAGGCACCAAGACTAGTGGACTAGCCCAAGGGCTATCTGAGGGTTCAATCACACCCAAATCCAACATCTTCTGGACTTCAGTCCTGATGCAGTCCCTGACATGGTCAGGTTGCCTGTAAATCTTATTTTTAACAGGCAGACTGTCCCCAGTGTCCACTTCATGAGTGCACCAGGTAGTCTGACTTGGAGTCAGAGAGAACATATGTCTGAACTGATTGAGAACCTTTCTGCAATCAGTTTGCTGCTGGTCAGTGAGGCTGCCTGCCAAGGCTACACCATCGACTGATCCATTATTAGGGTTCTGTGAGAGCAGGTCAGGGAGTGGATCACTCTCTTCCTCCTGTCCCTCATCAGTAGCCATGAGCAAGCCCATGTCTGCCCTGTCAACATATGGTTTCAGTCTGTTGCCATGGAGCACCCTATGGGGGCTCCTGGGAGTTCCAAGGTCCACCAGATAGGTAACCTCTCCCTTCTGTTCAACAATGGTATGGGGGCCACTCCACTTGTCTTGGAGGGCTACTGGGGCCACAGGTTCCAACACCCATACTTTCTGCCCTGGCTGATAAACAGTCAGCACAGCCTTTTGGTCATGCCAGGCCTTTTGCAATTCCTGGCTAGCCTCAAGGTTTTTAGTTGCCTTCTTCGTGTATTCGGCCATCCGGCAGCGGAGACCAAGTACATAGTCCACAATATCCTGTTTAGGGGTTTGAGAGGTAACTCCCATCCCTCCTTCACTAGACACAATGGACCCCTAACTGGATGTCCAACCAGAAGCTCAAATGGGCTGTAACCAACCCCCTTCTGTGGAACCTCTCTGTAGGCAAAGAGAAGGCAGGGCAAAAGTATGTCCCATCTGCGCCTAAGCTTTTCTGGGAGACCTTTAATCATGCCCTTTAAGGTTTTGTTGAACCGTTCAACTAAACCATTGCATTGTGGGTGATAGGGGGTGGTAAATTTATAATTTACTCCACACTCCTTCTACATAGCAGTCAAGTAACTAGACATGAAGTTTGCACACCTGTCTGATACTACCTCCTTAGGAAAACCCACCCTGGAAAAGATTCCCAGGAGGGCCCTTGCCACCACAGGAGCTGTGGTGGTCCTAAGGGGAATTGCTTCTGGGTACCTAGTGGCATGGTCCACCACCACCAGGATAAATCTGTGCCCAGATGCTGTTTGAGGGTCTAGGGGACCAACAATGTCAATCCCTACCCTTTCAAAGGGAACCCCCACCACAGGTAGTGGTATCAGGGGGCCTTTGTAGTGTTACCTGCCTTGCCACTGGCTTGACAGGTGACACAGGAGCGACAAAACTCCTTGGTGTCTTCAGACATATGAGGCCAATGAAAGTGAGGGACAATTCTGTCCCAAGTCTTGTTTTGGCCTAGGTGACCTGCCAATGGGATATCATGTGCTAGGGTCAATAGGAAGCTCCTAAACTTCAGAGATATAACCAACCTCCTGGTGGCTCCAGGCTTGGGGTCTCTACACTCTGAATAAAGGAGTCCATCATCCCAATAGATCCTATGGGTACCACTAGCACTCCCAGCAGCCTCAGCAGCAGCTTGCTGTCTGAGGGGTTCAAGAGAGGGACAGCTCAGTTGCTCCTGGCTCATATCTGCCCTGGAAGGGCTCCCTGTCCCCAAGAACTCAACCTGATCAGGCTCAAGCTCCTCTGGAACAGTTCCTTCTTCAGGACTGAGATCATCTCCCTCAAGAGACTGATCTGCATTCTGAGGCAGGGGGAAGGCACTGCCTTAACCCTACTGCTCCTCCTCTTGGGAGGCACCTGGTCCATTCTTCCAGAATCCAGGGCCTGTTTAGTTTTAGACATTTTTGCCTGTGACCTGGTCATAGCAAACACATCTGCAGGGATGCCCAACATTTCTGCATGGGTCCTGAGCTCAACTTCAGCCCAAGCTGAAGTCTCCAAATCATTTCCAAGCAAGCATTCAACAGGGAGGTCTGTACTTACCACAACCTTCTTAGGGCCAGTTACCCCTCCCCAGGAGAAATTAACAACTGCCAGTGGATGGTCTGTACTGACGTTGCTAGCATTGGTCACTTGGTACATTTCACCAAGTATGATCTGCTCAGGAGCCACAAGATCTTTTGTCACCATTGTGACACTTGCTCCTGTGTCCCTGAATGCGAAAGCCTCTTTTCATTAATCAAAGGCTGTTGTCTGTATTTGCCCAGATTACTGGGACTCACAAATAAGGAGGCCATATCCATGCCCCCATCACAGATCAACATAGCCTGAGTTGGAATTCTGACTAGGCCAGAGTCCACCTCAGATCCCAGGGTTAACCCTACTACACCCTTATTTGGGACACCACCACCTGGAGCTGAACTAGGGGGAACAGTTGCCTTAGGGGCAGTGGTGGCTGGAGTTGAGTCTTTGGTCTTTGTACAATCGGTAGTCCAATGGGTTTTCTGTTTACAGATTTTACACCATGGTTTCTTTTGGCCTTTTCCTTTGTTAGATTGGGACTCCCCACCAGATGCAGATTTTTGGGGCCCTTGAGAAGACTTCTGGTCTTTACCCTTCTCCCCACCCTTATCAGAGTTCTTAGAATCTTGCTTCTTAGAGTCACCACCTTGGTTCTGTACCTTCTGCCTCACCCTGGTTCTGACCCATTTGTCTGCCTTCTGACCCAATTCTTGGGGAGAGGTCAGATCAGAGTCCACCAGGTACTGATGCAACAGTTGATTTTGACAGTTGTTAAGAATCTGCTCTCTCATGATTAAATTATACAATCCTTTGAAATCACACACCTTACTGCCAAGTAACCAGCCTTCCAGAGCCTTAGTAGCACAATCAACAAAGTCAACCCAGTCCTGAGTTTGTGCCTTTTGGGTATCTCTGAATTTTAACCTGTTTTTGTTCAGTTGTTAGGCCAAACCCATCAATCAGAGCACTCTTCAGGACTGTATAGTTATAAGCATCCTCCTCTCTAACAGTGAGGAGCTTGTCTCTACCTTTTGCTGCAAAGGAGAGCCACAAGATTGCTGCCCACTGCTCCTGGGGGACCCTCTGTACTTTACAGGCCCTCTCAAGTGCAGTTATCCACTTGTGGATGTCATCCCCACTCTGGTAGGGAGGGACAATCTTGTTCAGGTTCCTATGGTCATGGGTATGATCTCTACCTCTAGGGACACTGCTGCTGCCACCATGGGGCTCTAGCCCCAACTTCTGAGAAGCTCTCTGAAGCTCCAGGGATTCCCTGTCTAAGGCCAATTGCTCTCTCTTGATTCTGAGCTTAGCTTTCTGTCAGGGTCTAAATACTTATTGCTGTCTGAACCACACAGGAGCAGAATGACGCTAGATCCCAATACCCTTCTCAGAACCAACCCTGCTAGGTCTTTCAGTATTCCATTGCAGGTAAGTTCTAAGGGGGGGGGAAAGGGGTTGGGGACAGAGAAGAGACTGCTCCAATATTCTGCCTGTTCAGCTCTGCAACATTAACATGTAAAAACCTTTATTTACTGTGCCTTTTAACTTACTGTTTTTTCTATGGTGTATAAATAACTTATCTTACCAGAATGTTTACTGAAGCTTACTTCTCTTCTACTTCTCATGTATTGTTTGCTTGGTTGTATGAGAAGTCTTCACTCAGATCTCTTTCCTTTTCGTTCTCAGGTACAATCTGCACTTGATCCTGCTATTTCTTAATGTAAGAAAGATAAGGTAAGTATTTATTTCTGTATTCCTAATTTACGTATTATTTGGGTTTCTCTTTCTTTCTATTAACTCACTGTTAAGAGACTGGAGTGGGCCTTGAACTGGGGTTTCTGGAGTAGGATGACTGGTTTTCTGTCTTTAATTAGTTTTTAAACAATGCTTCAGAACTTAGGTTAAATGTTAAAAGGAAGCCTTGGTTTTATTCAGGCCTTCGGTTTTAATGTTTGCTGGAAGCACAATTTATTCTGACTCCCAGTTTTAATGTTTGCTGAAGAGTTAATTTATTCTGGCCATACGTGAGGAGAACATTACTGGAGTTCTTTAACTGGGCCTTCACGTTATATTTATCTTCAAACCTAACACGTGGCATGAGAAAGAAATATGCCGGGCTTTTGACCCTGACTTCACCTTTTAATTAATTCTCATAAGAGTGAACAAGTTTCAGTCAAAGAAGACGCGGCATGTTGAAAGGTCACGCCCGCGTCTGACAGATTCTGTAACAGCTGAAAAAGACAACTGATTCAAAAAGTTTTTTATTTAATCTTCTCGGCTAAGGAAAGCAATTACTGAAAGGTATTTCCAGTTTTCAAACGAAGGAAAATATATTCTGACTTCGCTTCCTTTTTAAATAGAAATTTACCTCTGACACGATAACCTTTTCTCACAGAATGTTTTATATTAGCTACATAGTTTAACACTAACCTGATTAGTGAGGGAATGTAGTTCCGACGAAGCTAACCCCGATTTTATCGCAACTACCCTAACTGACTTCCACGACGCTGGGGAAAACAGGTGCTCTTCCAATTATTTCTTCAGTGAAGTGCGCAGTGGAATGTTGAAGCGCACTTCACCAGATGTCATGAAACCTAAAAGACTAGACTGCTAACAGCGGTGTGCTGTCGCAGTATGTGCATGTTGGCAGCCATCTTGGAGTTCCATCGGTGCCAACAAGCACTCCAGCTGGAGGGATTATCTGACTTTTGGTAAGTTTGTAGGGGGAAAATGGTAGCCAGCATAGAGTTAGAAGGAGGAAACCTCCCGTGAGTCCTGACACTTTCTCAATCTCAAGCAGTTGGCACTTCTTCTCATAAGAGGACTCCCTTTTATGAGAAGAATTCCTATGAGAGACAGAGCTCCCTACAGATACCTCAGAATGATTAGACTCCAGAGAAGGAGACCTAGATCTTCTGGGTAAACTGTTAATCCTTCCAGGTGGAGTAAAGAGAGACCCACTAGGCCCTCCCTCCTCACCTTGAGGAAGAATTGGTTGTTCCAGGTTAGAATCATTTTGATCCTCCTGGCCAGCATCAGAGTCTGGGTCATAGTAGTTTTCACTACCTGGCCTTTCCTCCTCAACTGCCCCACCCCTTTGCCAACCTCATCAGACCCTGGGGTCTTTCTGAGGTCATCCTCAAGTAACATCTTTATGAGATGTTGGGTGGTTGGGCTTTTCCCTGTCTTCAATTTCCTTGAGGCACACATGGTCCTCAATTCCTGGTATGATGCCTGGTCATACTTGTTTGGGAGAGACCCACTGGTTTCTGCCCTTGAAGACATAACTAGTGTGGTGTGGTGTATGCACCTACCTACTCTAGTGAGGCCTACTAAACTCTCTTGAGTTGTAGAAAGGGTGTGCTAAGCCCTTGACACACAACTCTAAGTTCAGTAGAACTTACTGTATTTTAAACTTGATTTATATGTACCTATGTACCCATAGTGGTTTTTCAGTTAGTCAATTCAAAGAGATTATCTGGTAAAGCAATAGCAAGCTTGAATCCAACCGCTGCACACCAATGTGAGAAGTTGGCCTGGCATTTGCTGTCCACTAGTTCTAGTGGGCACCTTGCACCAGTCCAAACAACCCTTATTGATTATAGGTTTAAAGACAACCTTTATTGAAAGCTATCCTAGTGGTAGCTATGGAGAGCAGCCTTCAGGCTAAGTCTTGAAGGAGTGTAAAGCAGCTTGGTTTACCAGATTATAACCTCTTGAATCACTAAATGAAAGGAGAACCACACAAGATATATATAAAATATATGTATTTATTTCTAAACACTAACTACTAATCTCTTTATGAGATTAGAGTCCAAGATACACAATAATACAGTTCAAAAATGACAGTAAATAGCACAATATACAATAGGCCCGAGGGGCGGACCAAACCATATATTAAGAAAGTGATATAAGAACCACGACTTGACTAGACACAGTGCCTAGAGCACGTAGAATCGCTGGGACCCCAAGGAACCACCCAAGCTAGTGACACAGGAGCCCCACGGGGGACGTGTGCAGTGTGTGAACACAGCCGCGAGCGCCGTAGGATTCTATGGCGAAAGTCGCGGTTGGAATTTTAAAGCAAAAGGACACTTAGGAGAGGACTTTGAGCAAACCCCTTTAGACTTAAGGGTTTCTAGGGCCAACACCCACGGGAGCACCGTAGTACTCGAGTTACCTCACCCAGGGAAGCCGGGTGCATAGGTGGGAAATGGTGTCGGGAATCATCGTTGATTTCAATGGCGATCTGCTGCAAAGTGCTGCTGCCGTGAAGAAGAAAAGTGTCCGGGATGATCCAAGCCTGGATCGAAGATGTGAAGAACCTGAAAGCAGATGGGACAGAGTCTGGGTCACTAGCCAGTGACCAGGAGCGGAGCAATCGAATGCCCACCGATGTCAGGTGCTTCAGGTGCGAAGAGGTGAAGCTTGACTCTGCAGCCACGAGGACCAGGAGGCGTCGACGACGACCAGGAGCTGGATTCGAGCTGTCCCACTAAGGATGTCGAGTGCTGCGGCGTTGGTGCTCGGATTGAACGCAACAAGCCTTGGCAACAGCAACCCACGCAGGAAGAGAAAAGGTGCTTCTGTGCGCACCAGCAAGGTCCTGGGGGCTCCCCAAGCGATGGAGAGTCAGGGCACGTCTGGAGCAACCAGGGACACCCAATCAAAGTAAGAGTTGCCTTCTGGGGGACCCACAGGTCAACGGACCAGGGATCGCGAAGGGACCTCGAGACAAAACACAAAGGGCCTGCTCACGGAACACTCGTGGAGTGTAGGCGGCCAATCTTCGGTGGATTTGCTGCTCGGGGTCAGGGCTACAAGTAACCCAAAGCTCAGCTGCAGGAGTTGCTGGAAAGCCGATGCTTCTGCAAAGTGACGCGGTGCACAGGGGTTCGGGTTGCACGGTCACCACGAGGGATACGGGCCTCAGACTTGCTGTGGGCACTGATCGACCTCTAAGACCACGGAAAACCCACCTCCTGTGTTGCAAAGTTCTTCGGAGTCCTTAGGAGCTTCGGAGATGCAGACGGGTCAGATGCGTCTTTGGTGCCTGCCAAGCAGGGGAGTAACTCCTTTACTCCAAGGGAGATTCTTCAGTCATCTAGCACCTTGTAGATCGTCGAAGTTCCAGGATTCAGTATCAGAGTTTCGTCCAGGTGTAATCTAAAGTCCTGTAGACAGGGGTTCCTACTTTATACCCAAGGAAGGGGGTGGGACAAACTCTGGGGACACACCTATGGGAGGGTCAGGAAAGAGGGGTGGCTACACCCATTTCCTTTGTCCAGTTTCGCACCAGAGCAGGGGCAGGTAGCCCCTGCAACCGGTTTGAACTGGGCAATGCACAGGGACACCAAGTGTGCCCCCAGTTCAGACTTCAAAGCACACTCAAGAGTGCACCCACCCAGCCCCAATACACTAAAGCCTGTCTGGGAGGTGGTTACACCTCCCTGTGACAGGAAACCTATTGTCCAGGCCTGCCCTGCCGGAGTTTCGTCCAGCAGCAGGAGGTCAGACTCGTGTCTGTGGCTGCAGCATCCATTTTGTGATGCCAGGATTCTGTTTAGCTGGTACCGGGTATACCGGTGCAATCATGTTTCTCCCTCTAGAAGGGTGGGATCATACTCCCACACCAGTTGCTAGTGTGGGGGTATGATTCCAAGGTGCTTGACACCAAACACGACATGTTTCTATGCAGCCATCATAAAGTTAGCATTTACCGCGAGGTTATAATGCAATTAAGAGTATATGGTTTGGCTGCATCACAGACAACCCCGGAATAAAGATTCCGAAAGCTGCAGAGGGGCTCTGCTCATGCATGGGCACCCTCTCACATGAAACCCAGCACCCTGCCTTCAGGATTGTTAAGGCCTGCCATAGGGGTGACTGATAGGTGTACATGTGTAGTGATATGGAGAGATATAGGAGACCTATATCTCAGTAAGGGGTGAATACACCACCTTACACAGGCTGCTGTAGCCGACCTGTTTTGTCATTTTAACAGGCTTTCCAGGGGTGGCATAATACATGCTGCAGCCCCTGCTAGGCCTCTGGGGTACCTGTGCCCTTGGTACATAGCATACCATATACTAGGGACTCACAAGGGTACCCCAGAATCCAATCTGGAGTGTACCTAAAGTACATGGAATCAATTTAGAGTAGAAAACAGATAGACTGGGGTCCTGATTAGCAGGGTCACAGTCTGGCTAAGTCGAAAAACAGTGAAACATCAGCAAAAAGTGGGGGTAACCATAGGAAGCAGATCCTACTCTCCTACACAACCCCCACCCCAAACGTCAGGACATTAAACTAACCTTGACCAGTTGAGTCTTCATGTTCTAAGTGGAAATATCTGGAGAGTCCATCTGCATTGGTATGGTTACTCCCAGGTCCATGTTCCACTGTATAGTCCATCCCCTGTAGGGAAATGGGCCACCTCAAAAGTTTGGGGTTTTCACCCTTCATCTGTTTTAGCCATAAGAGGGGCTTGTGGTCTGTCTGAACAATGAAGTGAGTGCCAAACAAGTATGGCCTCAGCTTCTTCAATGTCCAAACCACAGCAAAGGCCTCCCTCTCAATGGCTGACCAACGTTTCTCCCTGGGGGTCAACCTTCTGCTAATAAAAGCTACTGGCTGATCCTGACCTTCATCATTCAATTGTGATAACACAGCCCCTACCCCCAACTCAGATGCATCTGTTTGGACAATGAATTGCTTGGAGTAATCAGGACTTTGCAGAATGGGAGCAGTGCACATGGCCTGCTTCAGGTCATCAAATGCCTTTTGACAGCTAACTGTCCACTGAACTTTCTTGGGCATTCTTTTAGAAGTTAAGTAATTCAAAGGGGTCACTATGGATCCATACCCTTTGACAAATCTTCTGTAGTACCCAGTCAGGCCCAAGAAAGCTCTGACCTGAGTCTGGGTAGTGGGAGCAACCCAGTCCATGATGGTCTGGATTCTGCTCTGCAATGGTTGAACCTGGCCTCCACCCACAAGGTGGCCCAGGTACACAACCTGACTCTGCCCTATCTGGCACTTGGTGGCCCCTGATAGTTAGGCCTGCTTTCTGCAGGGCCTCCAAAACATTTCGCAGGTGGACCAGGTGATCCTCCCAGGTGGAGCTAAAGACAGCAATATCATCTAGATATGCTGGACTATAGGCTTCCAGGCCTGTAAGGAATTTGTTCACCAACCTTTGAAAAGTGGCAGGTGCATTTTTCAAACCAAAGGGCATCACCACAAATTGGTAATGCACACTAGGGGTAGAAAATGCTGTTTTGGCTTTTGCATCCTCAGCTAATCTGATTTGCCAGTAGCCAGCTGTCAGGTCAAATGTGCTGAGAAACTTGGCTGAGGCCAAAGTGTCTATGAGCTCATCTGCCCTAGGTATGGGATGGGCATCAGTCCTAGTGACTGCATTGAGACCTCTGTAGTCTACACAGAACCTCATCTCTCTCTTACCACCCTGGGTGTGAGGTTTAGGCACCAAGACTAGTGGACTAGCCCAAGGGCTATCTGAGGGTTCAATCACACCCAAATCCAACATCTTCTGGACTTCAGTCCTGATGCAGTCCCTGACATGGTCAGGTTGCCTGTAAATCTTATTTTTAACAGGCAGACTGTCCCCAGTGTCCACTTCATGAGTGCACCAGGTAGTCTGACTTGGAGTCAGAGAGAACATATGTCTGAACTGATTGAGAACCTTTCTGCAATCAGTTTGCTGCTGGTCAGTGAGGCTGCCTGCCAAGGCTACACCATCGACTGATCCATTATTAGGGTTCTGTGAGAGCAGGTCAGGGAGTGGATCACTCTCTTCCTCCTGTCCCTCATCAGTAGCCATGAGCAAGCCCATGTCTGCCCTGTCAACATATGGTTTCAGTCTGTTGCCATGGAGCACCCTATGGGGGCTCCTGGGAGTTCCAAGGTCCACCAGATAGGTAACCTCTCCCTTCTGTTCAACAATGGTATGGGGGCCACTCCACTTGTCTTGGAGGGCTACTGGGGCCACAGGTTCCAACACCCATACTTTCTGCCCTGGCTGATAAACAGTCAGCACAGCCTTTTGGTCATGCCAGGCCTTTAGCAATTCCTGGCTAGCCTCAAGGTTTTTAGTTGCCTTCTTCGTGTATTCGGCCATCCGGCAGCGGAGACCAAGTACATAGTCCACAATATCCTGTTTAGGGGTTTGAGAGGTAACTCCCATCCCTCCTTCACTAGACACAATGGACCCCTAACTGGATGTCCAACCAGAAGCTCAAATGGGCTGTAACCAACCCCCTTCTGTGGAACCTCTCTGTAGGCAAAGAGAAGGCAGGGCAAAAGTATGTCCCATCTGCGCCTAAGCTTTTCTGGGAGACCTTTAATCATGCCCTTTAAGGTTTTGTTGAACCGTTCAACTAAACCATTGCATTGTGGGTGATAGGGGGTGGTAAATTTATAATTTACTCCACACTCCTTCTACATAGCAGTCAAGTAACTAGACATGAAGTTTGCACACCTATCTGATACTACCTCCTTAGGAAAACCCACCCTGGAAAAGATTCCCAGGAGGGCCCTTGCCACCACAGGAGCTGTGGTGGTCCTAAGGGGAATTGCTTCTGGGTACCTAGTGGCATGGTCCACCACCACCAGGATAAATCTGTGCCCAGATGCTGTTTGAGGGTCTAGGGGACCAACAATGTCAATCCCTACCCTTTCAAAGGGAACCCCCACCACAGGTAGTGGTATCAGGGGGCCTTTGTAGTGTTACCTGCCTTGCCACTGGCTTGACAGGTGACACAGGAGCGACAAAACTCCTTGGTGTCTTCAGACATATGAGGCCAATGAAAGTGAGGGACAATTCTGTCCCAAGTCTTGTTTTGGCCTAGGTGACCTGCCAATGGGATATCATGTGCTAGGGTCAATAGGAAGCTCCTAAACTTCAGAGATATAACCAACCTCCTGGTGGCTCCAGGCTTGGGGTCTCTACACTCTGAATAAAGGAGTCCATCATCCCAATAGATCCTATGGGTACCACTAGCACTCCCAGCAGCCTCAGCAGCAGCTTGCTGTCTGAGGGGTTCAAGAGAGGGACAGCTCAGTTGCTCCTGGCTCATATCTGCCCTGGAAGGGCTCCCTGTCCCCAAGAACTCAACCTGATCAGGCTCAAGCTCCTCTGGAACAGTTCCTTCTTCAGGACTGAGATCATCTCCCTCAAGAGACTGATCTGCATTCTGAGGCAGGGGGAAGGCACTGCCTTAACCCTACTGCTCCTCCTCTTGGGAGGCACCTGGTCCATTCTTCCAGAATCCAGGGCCTGTTTAGTTTTAGACATTTTTGCCTGTGACCTGGTCATAGCAAACACATCTGCAGGGATGCCCAACATTTCTGCATGGGTCCTGAGCTCAACTTCAGCCCAAGCTGAAGTCTCCAAATCATTTCCAAGCAAGCATTCAACAGGGAGGTCTGTACTTACCACAACCTTCTTAGGGCCAGTTACCCCTCCCCAGGAGAAATTAACAACTGCCAGTGGATGGTCTGTACTGACGTTGCTAGCATTGGTCACTTGGTACATTTCACCAAGTATGATCTGCTCAGGAGCCACAAGATCTTTTGTCACCATTGTGACACTTGCTCCTGTGTCCCTGAATGCGAAAGCCTCTTTTTCATTAATCAAAGGCTGTTGTCTGTATTTGCCCAGATTACTGGGACTCACAAATAAGGAGGCCATATCCATGCCCCCATCACAGATCAACATAGCCTGAGTTGGAATTCTGACTAGGCCAGAGTCCACCTCAGATCCCAGGGTTAACCCTACTACACCCTTATTTGGGACACCACCACCTGGAGCTGAACTAGGGGGAACAGTTGCCTTAGGGGCAGTGGTGGCTGGAGTTGAGTCTTTGGTCTTTGTACAATCGGTAGTCCAATGGGTTTTCTGTTTACAGATTTTACACCATGGTTTCTTTTGGCCTTTTCCTTTGTTAGATTGGGACTCCCCACCAGATGCAGATTTTTGGGGCCCTTGAGAAGACTTCTGGTCTTTACCCTTCTCCCCACCCTTATCAGAGTTCTTAGAATCTTGCTTCTTAGAGTCACCACCTTGGTTCTGTACCTTCTGCCTCACCCTGGTTCTGACCCATTTGTCTGCCTTCTGACCCAATTCTTGGGGAGAGGTCAGATCAGAGTCCACCAGGTACTGATGCAACAGTTGATTTTGACAGTTGTTAAGAATCTGCTCTCTCATGATTAAATTATACAATCCTTTGAAATCACACACCTTACTGCCAAGTAACCAGCCTTCCAGAGCCTTAGTAGCACAATCAACAAAGTCAACCCAGTCCTGAGTCTGTGCCTTTTGGGTATCTCTGAATTTTAACCTGTTTTTGTTCAGTTGTTAGGCCAAACCCATCAATCAGAGCACTCTTCAGGACTGTATAGTTATAAGCATCCTCCTCTCTAACAGTGAGGAGCTTGTCTCTACCTTTGTCTGCAAAGGAGAGCCACAAGATTGCTGCCCACTGCTCCTGGGGGACCCTCTGTACTTTACAGGCCCTCTCAAGTGCAGTTATCCACTTGTGGATGTCATCCCCACTCTGGTAGGGAGGGACAATCTTGTTCAGGTTCCTATGGTCATGGGTATGATCTCTACCTCTAGGGACACTGCTGCTGCCACCATGGGGCTCTAGCCCCAACTTCTGAGAAGCTCTCTGAAGCTCCATGGATTCCCTGTCTAAGGCCAATTGCTCTCTCTTGATTCTGAGCTTAGCTTTCTGTCAGGGTCTAAATACTTATTGCTGTCTGAACCACACAGGAGCAGAATGACGCTAGATCCCAATACCCTTCTCAGAACCAACCCTGCTAGGTCTTTCAGTATTCCATTGCAGGTAAGTTCTAAGGGGGGGAAAAGGGGTTGGGGACAGAGAAGAGACTGCTCCAATATTCTGCCTGTTCAGCTCTGCAACATTAACATGTAAAAACCTTTATTTACTGTGCCTTTTAACTTACTGTTTTTTCTATGGTGTATAAATAACTTATCTTACCAGAATGTTTACTGAAGCTTACTTCTCTTCTACTTCTCATGTATTGTTTGCTTGGTTGTATGAGAAGTCTTCACTCAGATCTCTTTCCTTTTCGTTCTCAGGTACAATCTGCACTTGATCCTGCTATTTCTTAATGTAAGAAAGATAAGGTAAGTATTTATTTCTGTATTCCTAATTTACGTATTATTTGGGTTTCTCTTTCTTTCTATTAACTCACTGTTAAGAGACTGGAGTGGGCCTTGAACTGGGGTTTCTGGAGTAGGATGACTGGTTTTCTGTCTTTAATTAGTTTTTAAACAATGCTTCAGAACTTAGGTTAAATGTTAAAAGGAAGCCTTGGTTTTATTCAGGCCTTCGGTTTTAATGTTTGCTGGAAGCACAATTTATTCTGACTCCCAGTTTTAATGTTTGCTGAAGAGTTAATTTATTCTGGCCATACGTGAGGAGAACATTACTGGAGTTCTTTAACTGGGCCTTCACGTTATATTTATCTTCAAACCTAACACGTGGCATGAGAAAGAAATATGCCGGGCTTTTGACCCTGACTTCACCTTTTAATTAATTCTCATAAGAGTGAACAAGTTTCAGTCAAAGAAGACGCGGCATGTTGAAAGGTCACGCCCGCGTCTGACAGATTCTGTAACAGCTGAAAAAGACAACTGATTCAAAAAGTTTTTTATTTAATCTTCTCGGCTAAGGAAAGCAATTACTGAAAGGTATTTCCAGTTTTCAAACGAAGGAAAATATATTCTGACTTCGCTTCCTTTTTAAATAGAAATTTACCTCTGACACGATAACCTTTTCTCACAGAATGTTTTATATTAGCTACATAGTTTAACACTAACCTGATTAGTGAGGGAATGTAGTTCCGACGAAGCTAACCCCGATTTTATCGCAACTACCCTAACTGACTTCCACGACGCTGGGGAAAACAGGTGCTCTTCCAATTATTTCTTCAGTGAAGTGCGCAGTGGAATGTTGAAGCGCACTTCACCAGATGTCATGAAACCTAAAAGACTAGACTGCTAACAGCGGTGTGCTGTCGCAGTATGTGCATGTTGGCAGCCATCTTGGAGTTCCATCGGTGCCAACAAGCACTCCAGCTGGAGGGATTATCTGACTTTTGGTAAGTTTGTAGGGGGAAAATGGTAGCCAGCATAGAGTTAGAAGGAGGAAACCTCCCGTGAGTCCTGACACTTTCTCAATCTCAAGCAGTTGGCACTTCTTCTCATAAGAGGACTCCCTTTTATGAGAAGAATTCCTATGAGAGACAGAGCTCCCTACAGATACCTCAGAATGATTAGACTCCAGAGAAGGAGACCTAGATCTTCTGGGTAAACTGTTAAT
The DNA here is from genome assembly GCA_963921515.1 of Calotriton arnoldi. Classification (NCBI taxonomy): domain Eukaryota; kingdom Metazoa; phylum Chordata; class Amphibia; order Caudata; family Salamandridae; genus Calotriton; species Calotriton arnoldi. The sequence continues at coordinate 163,472 of CAWUFW010011501.1, read as the reverse complement.
CCTTCCAGGTGGAGTAAAGAGAGACCCACTAGGCCCTCCCTCCTCACCTTGAGGAAGAATTGGTTGTTCCAGGTTAGAATCATTTTGATCCTCCTGGCCAGCATCAGAGTCTGGGTCATAGTAGTTTTCACTACCTGGCCTTTCCTCCTCAACTGCCCCACCCCCTTTGCCAACCTCATCAGACCCTGGGGTCTTTCTGAGGTCATCCTCAAGTAACATCTTTATGAGATGTTGGGTGGTTGGGCTTTTCCCTGTCTTCAATTTCCTTGAGGCACACATGGTCCTCAATTCCTGGTATGATGCCTGGTCATACTTGTTTGGGAGAGACCCACTGGTTTCTGCCCTTGAAGACATAACTAGTGTGGTGTGGTGTATGCACCTACCTACTCTAGTGAGGCCTACTAAACTCTCTTGAGTTGTAGAAAGGGTGTGCTAAGCCCTTGACACACAACTCTAAGTTCAGTAGAACTTACTGTATTTTAAACTTGATTTATATGTACCTATGTACCCATAGTGGTTTTTCAGTTAGTCAATTCAAAGAGATTATCTGGTAAAGCAATAGCAAGCTTGAATCCAACCGCTGCACACCAATGTGAGAAGTTGGCCTGGCATTTGCTGTCCACTAGTTCTAGTGGGCACCTTGCACCAGTCCAAACAACCCTTATTGATTATAGGTTTAAAGACAACCTTTATTGAAAGCTATCCTAGTGGTAGCTATGGAGAGCAGCCTTCAGGCTAAGTCTTGAAGGAGTGTAAAGCAGCTTGGTTTACCAGATTATAACCTCTTGAATCACTAAATGAAAGGAGAACCACACAAGATATATATAAAATATATGTATTTATTTCTAAACACTAACTACTAATCTCTTTATGAGATTAGAGTCCAAGATACACAATAATACAGTTCAAAAATGACAGTAAATAGCACAATATACAATAGGCCCGAGGGGCGGACCAAACCATATATTAAGAAAGTGATATAAGAACCACGACTTGACTAGACACAGTGCCTAGAGCACGTAGAATCGCTGGGACCCCAAGGAACCACCCAAGCTAGTGACACAGGAGCCCCACGGGGACGTGTGCAGTGTGTGAACACAGCCGCGAGCGCCGTAGGATTCTATGAGCGAAAGTCGCGGTTGGAATTTTAAAGCAAAAGGACACTTAGGAGAGGACTTTGAGCAAACCCCTTTAGACTTAAGGGTTTCTAGGGCCAACACCCACGGGAGCACCGTAGTACTCGAGTTACCTCACCCAGGGAAGCCGGGTGCATAGGTGGGAAATGGTGTCGGGAATCATCGTTGATTTCAATGGCGATCTGCTGCAAAGTGCTGCTGCCGTGAAGAAGAAAAGTGTCCGGGATGATCCAAGCCTGGATCGAAGATGTGAAGAACCTGAAAGCAGATGGGACAGAGTCTGGGTCACTAGCCAGTGACCAGGAGCGGAGCAATCGAATGCCCACCGATGTCAGGTGCTTCAGGTGCGAAGAGGTGAAGCTTGACTCTGCAGCCACGAGGACCAGGAGGCGTCGACGACGACCAGGAGCTGGATTCGAGCTGTCCCACTAAGGATGTCGAGTGCTGCGGCGTTGGTGCTCGGATTGAACGCAACAAGCCTTGGCAACAGCAACCCACGCAGGAAGAGAAAAGGTGCTTCTGTGCGCACCAGCAAGGTCCTGGGGGCTCCCAAGCGATGGAGAGTCAGGGCACGTCTGGAGCAACCAGGGACACCCAATCAAAGTAAGAGTTGCCTTCTGTGGGGACCCACAGGTCAACGGACCAGGGATCGCGAAGGGACCTCGAGACAAAACACAAAGGGCCTGCTCACGGAACACTCGTGGAGTGTAGGCGGCCAATCTTCGGTGGATTTGCTGCTCGGGGTCAGGGCTACAAGTAACCCAAAGCTCAGCTGCAGGAGTTGCTGGAAAGCCGATGCTTCTGCAAAGTGACGCGGTGCACAGGGGTTCGGGTTGCACGGTCACCACGAGGGATACGGGCCTCAGACTTGCTGTGGGCACTGATCGACCTCTAAGACCACGGAAAACCCACCTCCTGTGTTGCAAAGTTCTTCGGAGTCCTTAGGAGCTTCGGAGATGCAGACGGGTCAGATGCGTCTTTGGTGCCTGCCAAGCAGGGGAGTAACTCCTTTACTCCAAGGGAGATTCTTCAGTCATCTAGCACCTTGTAGATCGTCGAAGTTCCAGGATTCAGTATCAGAGTTTCGTCCAGGTGTAATCTAAAGTCCTGTAGACAGGGGTTCCTACTTTATACCCAAGGAAGGGGTGGGACAAACTCTGGGGACACACCTATGGGAGGGTCAGGAAAGAGGGTTGGCTACACCCATTTCCTTTGTCCAGTTTCGCACCAGAGCAGGGGCAGGTAGCCCCTGCAACCGGTTTGAACTGGGCAATGCACAGGGACACCAAGTGTGCCCCCAGTTCAGACTTCAAAGCACACTCAAGAGTGCACCCACCCAGCCCCAATACACTAAAGCCTGTCTGGGAGGTGGTTACACCTCCCTGTGACAGGAAACCTATTGTCCAGGCCTGCCCTGCCGGAGTTTCGTCCAGCAGCAGGAGGTCAGACTCGTGTCTGTGGCTGCAGCATCCATTTTGTGATGCCAGGATTCTGTTTAGCTGGTACCGGGTATACCGGTGCAATCATGTTTCTCCCTCTAGAAGGGTGGGATCATACTCCCACACCAGTTGCTAGTGTGGGGGTATGATTCCAAGGTGCTTGACACCAAACACGACATGTTTCTATGCAGCCATCATAAAGTTAGCATTTACCGCGAGGTTATAATGCAATTAAGAGTATATGGTTTGGCTGCATCACAGACAACCCCGGAATAAAGATTCCGAAAGCTGCAGAGGGGCTCTGCTCATGCATGGGCACCCTCTCACATGAAACCCAGCACCCTGCCTTCAGGATTGTTAAGGCCTGCCATAGGGGTGACTGATAGGTGTACATGTGTAGTGATATGGAGAGATATAGGAGACCGATATCTCAGTAAGAGGTGAATACACCACCTTACACAGGCTGCTGTAGCCGACCTGTTTTGTCATTTTAACAGGCTTTCCAGGGGTGGCATAATACATGCTGCAGCCCCTGCTAGGCCTCTGGGGTACCTGTGCCCTTGGTACATAGCATACCATATACTAGGGACTCACAAGGGTACCCCAGAATCCAATCTGGAGTGTACCTAAAGTACATGGAATCAATTTAGAGTAGCAAACAGATAGACTGGGGTCCTGATTAGCAGGGTCACAGTCTGGCTAAGTCGAAAAACAGTGAAACATCAGCAAAAAGTGGGGGTAACCATAGGAAGCAGATCCTACTCTCCTACACAACCCCCACCCCAAACGTCAGGACATTAAACTAACCTTGACCAGTTGAGTCTTCATGTTCTAAGTGGAAATATCTGGAGAGTCCATCTGCATTGGTATGGTTACTCCCAGGTCCATGTTCCACTGTATAGTCCATCCCCTGTAGGGAAATGGGCCACCTCAAAAGTTTGGGGTTTTCACCCTTCATCTGTTTTAGCCATAAGAGGGGCTTGTGGTCTGTCTGAACAATGAAGTGAGTGCCAAACAAGTATGGCCTCAGCTTCTTCAATGTCCAAACCACAGCAAAGGCCTCCCTCTCAATGGCTGACCAACGTTTCTCCCTGGGGGTCAACCTTCTGCTAATAAAAGCTACTGGCTGATCCTGACCTTCATCATTCAATTGTGATAACACAGCCCCTACCCCCAACTCAGATGCATCTGTTTGGACAATGAATTGCTTGGAGTAATCAGGACTTTGCAGAATGGGAGCAGTGCACATGGCCTGCTTCAGGTCATCAAATGCCTTTTGACAGCTAACTGTCCACTGAACTTTCTTGGGCATTCTTTTAGAAGTTAAGTCATTCAAAGGGGTCACTATGGATCCATACCCTTTGACAAATCTTCTGTAGTACCCAGTCAGGCCCAAGAAAGCTCTGACCTGAGTCTGGGTAGTGGGAGCAACCCAGTCTATGATGGTCTGGATTTTGCTCTGCAATGGTTGAACCTGGCCTCCACCCACAAGGTGGCCCAGGTACACAACCTGACTCTGCCCTATCTGGCACTTGGTGGCCCCTGATAGTTAGGCCTGCTTTCTGCAGGGCCTCCAAAACATTTCGCAGGTGGACCAGGTGATCCTCCCAGGTGGAGCTAAAGACAGCAATATCATCTAGATATGCTGGACTATAGGCTTCCAGGCCTGTAAGGACTTTTTTCACCAACCTTTGAAAAGTGGCAGGTGCATTTTTCAAACCAAAGGGCATCACCACAAATTGGTAGTGCACACTAGAGGTAGAAAATGCTGTTTTGGCTTTTGCATCCTCAGCTAATCTGATTTGCCAGTAGCCAGCTGTCAGGTCAAATGTGCTGAGAAACTTGGCTGAGGCCAAAGTGTCTATGAGCTCATCTGCCCTAGGTATGGGATGGGCATCAGTCCTAGTGACTGCATTGAGACCTCTGTAGTCTACACAGAACCTCATCTCTCTCTTACCACCCTGGGTGTGAGGTTTAGGCACCAAGACTAGTGGACTAGCCCAAGGGCTATCTGAGGGTTCAATCACACCCAAATCCAACATCTTCTGGACTTCAGTCCTGATGCAGTCCCTGACATGGTCAGGTTGCCTGTAAATCTTATTTTTAACAGGCAGACTGTCCCCAGTGTCCACTTCATGAGTGCACCAGGTAGTCTGACTTGGAGTCAGAGAGAACATATGTCTGAACTGATTGAGAACCTTTCTGCAATCAGTTTGCTGCTGGTCAGTGAGGCTGCCTGCCAAGGCTACACCATCGACTGATCCATCATTAGGGTTCTGTGAGAGCAGGTCAGGAGTGGATCACTCTCTTCCTCCTGTCCCTCATCAGTAGCCATGAGCAAGCCCATGTCTGCCCTGTCAACATATGGTTTCAGTCTGTTGCCATGGAGCACCCTATGGGGGCTCCTGGGAGTTCCAAGGTCCACCAGATAGGTAACCTCTCCCTTCTGTTCAACAATGGTATGGGGGCCACTCCACTTGTCTTGGAGGGCTGCTGGGGCCACAGGTTCCAACACCCATACTTTCTGCCCTGGCTGATAAACAGTCAGCACAGCCTTTTGGTCATGCCAGGCCTTTAGCAATTCCTGGCTAGCCTCAAGGTTTTTAGTTGCCTTCTTCGTGTATTCGGCCATCCGGCAGCGGAGACCAAGTACATAGTCCACAATATCCTGTTTAGGGGTTTGAGAGGTAACTCCCATCCCTCCTTCACTAGACACAATGGACCCCTAACTGGATGTCCAAACAGAAGCTCAAATGGGCTGTAACCAACCCCTTCTGTGGAACCTCTCTGTAGGCAAAGAGAAGGCAGGGCAAAAGTATGTCCCATCTGCGCCTACAGCTTTTCTGGGAGACCTTTAATCATGCCCTTTAAGGTTTTGTTGAACCTTTCAACTAAACCATTGCATTCTGGGTGATAGGGGTGGTAAATTTATAATTTACTCCACACTCCTTCCACATAGCAGTCAAGTAACTAGACATGAAGTTTGCACCCCTGTCTGATACTACCTCCTTAGGAAACCCCACCCTGGAAAAGATTCCCAGGAGGGCCCTTGCCACCACAGGAGCTGTGGTGGTCCTAAGGGGAATTGCTTCTGGGTACCTAGTGGCATGGTCCACCACCACAAGGATAAATCTGTGCCCAGATGCTGTTTAAGGGTCTAGGGGACCAACAATGTCAATCCCTACCCTTTCAAAGGGAACCCCCACCACAGGTAGTGGTATCAGGGGGGCCTTTGTAGTGCTACCTGCCTTGCCACTGGCTTGACAGGTGACACAGGAGCGACAAAACTCCTTGGTGTTTTCAGACATATGAGGCCAATGAAAGTGAGGGACAATTCTGTCCCAAGTCTTGTTTTGGCCTAGGTGACCTGCCAATGGGATATCATGTGCTAGGGTCAATAGGAAGCTCCTAAACTTCAGAGATATAACCAACCTCCTGGTGGCTCCAGGCTTGGGGTCTCACTCTCTACACTCTGAATAAAGGATTCCATCATCCCAATAGATCCTATGGGTACCACTAGCACACCTAGCAGCCTCAGCAGCAGCTTGCTGTCTGAGGGGTTCAAGAGAGCGACAGCTCAGTTGCTCCTGGCTCAGATCTGCCCTGGAAGGGCCCCCTGTCCCCAAGAACTCAACCTGATCAGGCTCAAGCTCCTCTGGGACAGTTCCTTCTTCAGGACTGAGATCATCTCCCTCAAGAGACTGATCTGCATTCTGAGGCAGGGGGAAGGCACTGCCTTAACCCTACTGCTCCTCCTCTTGGGAGGCACCTGGTCCATTCTTCCAGAATCCAGGGCCTGTTCAGTTTTAGACATTTTTGCCTGTGACCTGGTCATAGCAAACACATCTGCAGGGATGCCCAACATTTCTGCATGGGTCCTGTGCTCAACTTCAGCCCAAGCTGAAGTCTCCAAATCATTTCCAAGCAAGCATTCAACAGGGAGGTCTGCACTTACCACAACCTTCTTAGGGCCAGTTACCCCTCCCCAGGAGAAATTAACAACTGCCAGTGGATGGTCTGTACTGACGTTGCTAGCATTGGTCACTTGGTACATTTCACCAAGTATGATCTGCTCAGGAGCCACAAGATCTTTTGTCACCATTGTGACACTTGCTCCTGTGTCCCTGAATGCCAAAGCCTCTTTTCCATTAATCAAAGGCTGTTGTCTGTATTTGCCCAGATTACTGGGACTCACAAATAAGGAGGCCATATCCATGCCCCCATCACAGATCAACATAGCCTGAGTTGGAACTCTGACTAGGCCAGAGTCCACCTCAGATCCCAGGGTTAACCCTACTACACCCTTATTTGGGACACCACCACTTGGAGCTGAACTAGGGGGAACAGTTGCCTTAGGGGCAGTGGTGGCTGGAGTTGAGTCTTTGTACAATCGGTAGTCCAATGGGTTTTCTGTTTACAGATTTTACACCATGGTTTCTTTTGGCCTTTTCCTTTGTTAGATTGGGACTCCCCACCAGATGCAGATTTTTGGGGCCCTTGAGAAGACTTCTGGTCTTTACCCTTCTCCCCACCCTTATCAGAGTTCTTAGAATCTTGCTTCTTAGAGTCACCACCTTGGTTCTGTACCTTCTGCCTCACCCTGGTTCTGACCCATTTGTCTGCCTTCTGACCCAATTCTTGGGGAGAGGTCAGATCAGAGTCCACCAGGTACTGATGCAACAGTTGATTTTGACAGTTGTTAAGAATCTGCTCTCTCATGATTAAATTATACAATCCTTTGAAATCACACACCTTACTGCCAAGTAACCAGCCTTCCAGAGCCTTAGTAGCACAATCAACAAAGTCAACCCAGTCCTGAGTCTGTGCCTTTTGGGTATCTCTGAACTTTAACCTGTATTTGTTCAGTTGTTAGGCCAAACCCATCAATCAGAGCACTCTTCAGGACTGTATAGTTATCAGCATCCTCCTCTCTAACAGTGAGGAGCTTGTCTCTACCTTTGTCTGCAAAGGAGAGCCACAAGATTGCTGCCCACTGCTCCTGGGGGACCCTCTGTACTTTACAGGCCCTCTCAAGTGCAGTTATCCACTTGTGGATGTCATCCCCACTCTGGTAGGGAGGGACAATCTTGTTCAGGTTCCTATGGTCATGAGTATGATCTCTACCTCTAGGGACACTGCTGCTGCCACCATGGGGCTCTAGCCCCAACTTCTGAGAAGCTCTCTGAAGCTCCAGGGATTCCCTGTCTAAGGCCAATTGCTCTCTCTTGATTCTGAGCTTAGCTTTCTCAATCTCAAGCAGTTGGCACTTCTTCTCATAAGAGGACTCCCTTTATGAGAAGAATTCCTATGAGAGACAGAGCTCCCTACAGATACCTCAGAATGATTAGACTCCAGAGAAGGATACCTAGATCTTCTGGGTAAACTGTTAATCCTTCCAGGTGGAGTAAAGAGAGACCCACTAGGGCCTCCCTCCTCACCTTGAGGAAGAATTGGTTGTTCCAGGTTAGAATCATTTTGATCCTCCTGGCCAGCATCAGAGTCTGGGTCATAGTAGTTTTCACTACCTGGCCTTTCCTCCTCAACTGCCCCACCCCTTTTGCCAACCTCATCAGACCCTGGGGTCTTTCTGAGGTCATCCTCAAGTAACATCTTTATGAGATGGGTGGTTGGGCTTTTCCCTGTCTTCAATTTCCTTGAGGCACACATGGTCCTCAATTCCTGGTATGATGCCTGGTAATACTTGTTTGGGAGAGACCCACTGGTTTCTGCCCTTGAAGACATAACTAGTGTTGTGTGGTGTATGCACCTACCTACCCTAGTGAGGCCTACTAAACTCTCTTGAGTTGTAGAAAGGGTGTGCTAAGCCCTTGACACACAACTCTAAGTTCAGTAGAACTTACTGTATTTTAAACTTGATTTATATGTACCTATGTACCCATAGTGGTTTTTCAGTTAGTCAATTCAAAGAGATTATCTGGTAAAGCAATAGCAAGCTTGAATGCAACCACTGCACACCAATGTGAGAAGTTGGCCTGGCATATGCTGTCCACTAGTTCTAGTGGGCACCTTGCACCAGTCCAAACAACCCTTATTGATGATAGGTTTAAAGACAACCTTTATTGAAAGCTATCCTAGTGGTAGCTATGGAGAGCAGCCTTCAGGCTAAGTCTTGAAGGAGTGTAAAGCAGCTTGGTTTACCAGATTATAACCTCTTGAATCACTAAATGAAAGGAGAACCACACAAGATATATATAAAATATATGAATTTATTTCTAAACACTAACTACTAATCTCTTTATGAGATTAGAGTCCAAGATACACAATAATACAGTTCAAAAATGACAGTAAATAGCACAATATACAATAGGCCCGAGGGGCGGACCAAACCATATATTAAGAAAGTGGTATAAGAACCACGACTTGACTAGACACAGTGCCTAGAGCACGTAGAATCGCTGGGACCCCAAGGAACCACCCAAGCTAGTGACACAGGAGCCCCACGGGGGACGTGTGCAGTGTGTGAACACAGCCGCGAGCGCCGTAGGATTCTATGGGGAAAGTCGCGGTTGGAATTTTAAAGCAAAAGGACACTTAGGAGAGGACTTTGAGCAAACCCCTTTAGACTTAAGGGTTTCTAGGGCCAACACCCACAGAAGCACCGTAGTACTCGAGTTACCTCACCCAGGGACGCCGGGTGCATAGGTGGGAAATGGTGTCGGGAATCGTCGTTGATTTCAATGGCGATCTGCTGCAAAGTGCTGCTGCCGTGAAGAAGAAAAGTGTCCGGGACGATCCAAGCCTGGATCGAAGATGTGAAGAACCTGAAAGCAGAGGGGACAGAGTCTGGGTCACTAGCCAGTGACCAGGAGCGGAGCAATTGAATGCCCACCGATGTCGGGTGCTTCAGGTGCGAAGAGGTGAAGCTTGACTCTGCAGCCACGAGGACCAGGAGGCGTCGACGACGACCAGGCGCTGGATTCGAGCTATCCCACTAAGGATGTCGAGTGCTGCGGCGTTGGTGCTCGGATTGAACACAACAAGCCTTGGCAACAGCAACCCACGCAGGAAGAGAAAAGGTGCTTCTGTGCGGACCAGCAAGGTCCTGGGGACTCCCCAAGCGATGGAGAGTCAGGGCACGTCTGGAGCAACCAGGGACACCCAATCAAAGTAAGAGTTGCCTTCTGGGGGACCCACAGGTCAACGGACCAGGGATCGCGAAGGGACCTCGAGACAAAACACAAAGGGCCTGCTCACGGAACACTCGTGGAGTGTAGGCGGCCAATCTTCGGTGGATTTGCTGCTCGGGGTCAGGGCTACAAGTAACCCAAAGCTCAGCTGCAGGAGTTGCTGGGAAGCCGATGCTTCTGCAAAGTGACGCGGTGCACAGGGGTTCGGGTTGCATGGTCACCACGAGGGATACGGGCCTCAGACTTACTGTGGGCACTGATCGACCTCTAAGACCACGGAAAACCCACCTCCTGTGTTGCAAAGTTCTTCGGAGTCCTTAGGAGCTTCGGAGATGCAGACGGGTCAGATGCGTCTTTGGTGCCTGCCAAGCAGGGGAGTAACTCCTTTACTCCAAGGGAGATTCTTCAGTCATCTAGCGCCTTGTAGATCGTCGAAGTTCCAGGATTCAGTATCAGAGTTTCGTCCAGGTGTAATCTAAAGTCCTGTAGACAGGGGTTCCTACTTTATACCCAAGGAAGGGGTGGGACAAACTCTGGGGACCCACCTATGGGAGGGTCAGGAAAGAGGGGTGGCTACACCCATTTCCTTTGACCAGTTTCGCGCCAGAGCAGGGGCAGGTAGCCCCTGCAACCGGTTTGAACTGGGCTATGCACAGGGACACCAAGTGTGCCCCCAGTGCAGACTTCAAAGCACTCTCAGAGTGCACCCACCCAGCCCCAATACACTAAAGCCTGTCTGGGAGGTGGTTACACCTCCCTGTGACAGGAAACCTATTGTCCAGGCCTCTCCTGCCGGAGTTTCGTCCAGCAGCAGGAGGTCAGACTCGTGTCTGTGGCTGCAGCATCCATTTTGTGATGCCAGGATTCTGTTTAGCTGGTACCCGGTATACCGGTGCAATCATGTTTCTCCCTCTAGAAGGGTGGGATCATACTCCCACACCAGTTACTAGTGTGGGGGTATGATTCCAAGGTGCTTGACACCAAACACGACATGTGTCCATGCAGCCATCATAAAGTTAGCATTTACCACAAGGTTATAATACACTTAAGAGTATATGGTTTGGCTGCATCACAGACAACCCCGGAATAAAGATTCCGAAAGCTGCAGAGGCGCTCTGCTCATGCATGGGCACCCTCTCACATGAAACCCAGCACCCTGCCTTCAGGATTGTTAAGGCCTGCCATAGGGGTGACTGATAGGTGTACATGTGTAGTGATATGGAGAGATATAGGAGACCTATATCTCAGTAAGGGGTGACTACACCACCTTACACAGGCTGCTGTAGCCGACCTGTTTTGTCATTTTAACAGGCTTTCCAGGGGTGGCATAATACATGTTGCAGCCCCTGGTAGGCCTCTGGGGTACCTGTGCCCTGGGTACATAGCATACCATATACTAGGGACTCACAAGGGTACTCCAGAATCCAATCTGGAGTGTACCTAAAGTACATGGAATCAATTTAGAGTAGAAAGCAGATAGACTGGGGTCCTGATTAGCAGGGCCACAGTCTGGCTAAGTCGAAAAACAGTGAAACATCAGCAAAAAGTGGGGGTAACCATAGGAAGCAGATCCTACTCTCCTACACATTGTACGAAAGATCTAACTGTCACCTCTGCAGTTATGCTCCGCCTCTTGATACCTGGTGCCATAATCCACTGAAACCAAAAAGTACTGATGCTGAGGGGAGCCTATTCTCCTGGCTGCTGGGCAGTTCTTTAGAGGGTACAGAGCTGAAGGGGACAGACCCATGTCATCAGCATTACTTGAGTAGAGTGAAGCCATCTAGACAGTCACCCTTAGGTTTATCTCATGTTTTTTAGAGTGATCATAGGACTTCACTCTTTCTGGTTCCTACACCTCGAGACCGATCCTCAGTAGTAGAATCAGCTTCCAGACTGGCCATTGTAGTGCCAGCCAAGCACATTGCTCGCTTGCACGTTATCTCTTTGTCCACCAGCCGTTGGCGGATCCGTAGGTGCTGTCCACTTTGAGAAGCAAGTCCAGTTGTGCCCCATTCCGATCAGCCAGCATGGGGGATATGTCCAACAAATGTTCTTCCCTTGTATCCTCGCTCTCTTTCCTCTCTTGAGGTTCAGTGATCTGCGGGAATAGATAGAAGGGAGGCAGAACAGCTGGAGTGCGTGTCCTAACCCTGTCTCTAAGGTGACTAATTTGATATTCCAACTTTTCCTCAGTGTTTTTCATACTCTGGACTTTGGATTTGTTTATGTGCTTATGCTCCTCCTCATGCCATAGATGAAGAGTAGCCCCTATTCGGCATCTATGTTATTCTTGGGTCATACAGTTGCTTCTGTAGATTGATAACAAAGGTACCACGCTTCGTAAAGGACTTCTTTCCGTCCTCATTAGAGTCCCACCCCCTCCTCTAAGTATTGGCATATGGGTTTACCAGATTATTGGTATATAGTGTGGCCAGGGGTCTATTTTGGTGGGGGCTCGCTACATGTAGACTGTCCAACACCCATTGCAATTCCCTATGGAGCTTTCATATGAGGGTAGAAGAAAAAGGGTCTGCAGATCTATGCCCACAACTCATCCGTGGGCGTAGGCAGGGAAGGAAACAGAGAATAGGGCTGGGGTTCCCTCCAGATATTATTTCATCTAACTGATCGCATGGAGGGGGAAAGGGAAAGTGTCAGACATTTACCCCCAAAGGTTCCTTTGCTTTTGCCAAACCTTCAGTTTATGCCCATGGAGGGGTCGAGTGAAGGAGTTGGGTAGCTTGATCGGAGGGTTTCTTTCTCTCACACGTTCATCTTTCAGGGGTCTATGCATCACGTCCTGGTACTTCTATACCATGCTGCCACATAGATGCTACTTTTTCTCTCTGGACTCCTCTCAGTCATATCTGCCCAGTCAATTTTGTTTTCCTGTCGTCTCCTACCCTGACAACACTTGTGTTCATTGTTTTGACAATACATTAAACACAAACAATGAAAGCCATGCAAGCAGACTGTTTGGTTGTACACTTTTGTTTAGTAAGAGCTATAGATTCTTATTCAGTCAAATCTTGGCACAGCTTGCCAGGACTTTATATTGTGGTATTCCCGATTCCACCTGTTCTACTTATATGCAAATATCAATTCTGTATGAACATAATAACTCTTTTTTGTTGTTTAAAATTACTGTCATATGTAGGGTGCCCACATGGTTCCATATCACTGAGACATCTCTTTTCCATTCTTGCACTTTGCTTTTACATATCATTATCAGGTGTGTTGGTCCAATTAGCTCCCATTATACACTAATATGTTAAATAAAGACCCAGAACTAGAAAAGTTGTCTCCCAGGGATAGGGACTCATCTGGTCATCCTAGTCGTACCTCGTCCAAGCCTATCACCTGAAGTAAGCCTAGACTAGTCAGATAAGTGACACAAATATTTCTGCTGGAAGATCTACCATATTGGAAACATGATTGCTGATCCCTCTAAAGGACAGCCAGGTAATGACCTACAGGAAGAACCAGAAGAAACCAAGTTGTGTGATGTTTGGATGGTTTCCTTGGGTCAGTTATAGCTGTATTAATCTAGGGAAGGTTGCTCTTCCACCTTGAAGAGTCTAACACCAACTGGTGTACTAGTGATATGTAGACTATCAATAAATTACTTTGTGGGGGTCTAGTCACCTCTAGTTATAAGCACTCAGTGGTCCTGTCCTTCCAGAACAAGGCTTGTCCGTCGCCTGTGCTAAGCACTTCTGGACAGGAACTGGTATAGTTTCTGCTCACACATGGGACCAAACTAGCCCTGGTGGATCTATAGAAAAAGCCGCTCGTGGCAAGGGATTGGGGTCTATCAGCAGTCCTAGTTCTGTTGTATTTGCTACCTACTACTCTTCTACAGGTGATGCTAGAGGGGGTGTAGAATAGGTTGGGTTTGTGAGAGAGTGTTTGGTGTTTACCCACCAGCCATCTACAGGTGCTGCTAGTGAATGTGTGAAAGAGGTAGGTTTATTAGTGCCTTATACTCACCCATCAGACTTCTACAGTTGCTGCTGGGGGAGGATGTAGAATAAAGCTGGGTTTGTCATATTGTCTGCTGTTCACCCACCGGTCTTCTACAGGTGCTGCTGCAGAGCACGTAGAATAGGTTTGGTTTATGAGAGAGTGTCTGCTGTTCACCAACCAGTCTTCTAAAGGTGCTGCTGGAGAGTGTGTAGAATAGGGTGGGTTTGTGATAGTGTCTGCTGTTCACACACCAACCGTGTGCAGGTGCTGCTGGAGAGCGTGTCAAATAGGTTTGGTTTCTGTGATAGTGTCTGCTGTTCGTTCACCTATCAGTCTTCTATAGGTGCTGCTGGAGAGCGTTTAGAATAGGGTGGATTTGGCAGAGAGAGTATGAGAGAGAGAGAGTCAAGGAGTTGCTGGCCTCTTTCACAAAGGAGCGGCTATTAGTGTATAAATGTTTGCACTCCCGTTTGAGGTACTTGATTGGAGGTGCCACCAGAACTTGGCATAACCCTCCCCGCTCCCATTTTAAATGCCTATATGATTATCTTGCCTTTATTCTTTACAGCATGAAATCTTGATTTTCAAATGTGTGCTGAACTCGCTCAGCTGGCGATCCATCTGGACTTGGGAGAAAGGGAACCAGGACCAGTACCCTTATTTCTCTCAGAGAGGACGAGTAAGTGGCGATCAATAGGTTGAAATACTCTGGCTGTGTCTGCAGCTTCCAATTGAAGTTTTGACTGACCGATAGTATTACTTCAGGCCCCTCACACCTCCCCCATGAGGAAGACCCTGGACATACATTCGACCCATTCTCTCTTCATAAATAACAAATCACAAAGAGCTTACAGAATGTGAGTGAATGAATCACTCAACATTTGGAATTATAGTATATCCCATGAAATCGATACATCAATAGTACAGAAGAATACATCAATAATAAATATGCATTTTAACATCAATTAATCAACTCATTAACACTGGTAGGAACCAAGGAACTGCTGCATCAAAAGCATAATGTAATCCCAAGTCTAAAAATCATTACATATTTGGTTAAACATTCAAAGATACACAGACTGACTAAAATGATTCCATAGTTTTTCACACCACTAGTTAACTGAAACCTGCAGAACTATGTACCAGCAGCATTTTCCAAACTATGGGTGATGGGAATTAGTAAGCTAACAAAGTCACTTTTTGGCCTAAAACTCACAAACTTAGACTATTCCTCTCTAGTTTCAGTCTGTTCATACTTTTGGCCAATTACTACAGAACGTCTGGCTCATCTGATGTTAAGAGGAAACATTATTACATATTTGTAGGCTCTCACACAAGCTTTTTAAAATAAATGTCATTTTTATTTTAAGGGTACAAATACATTGACAAACGTAGCTCAGTCCACAACTGCTTACAAATTGCTACTCTTTTTTTCCTGTTATGGTTGTATGATGGAATCCAGCATGCATTTACCCCGCATGTCTTTACCACGCAGTCAGTACTCCCGCGTGCGACATTACCAAGCAGTACCATGCGTTACTTTATCACACAAGTCGTTACAACGACTTGCATTAGGCGGGGCTGGACTTTTGAATAGTATAAATTACTATTCCAACTCCAGTCTACGCAACAGTAGAGAAGGTGTTGGACTTAAAAATCCAACACCAGTCCAACAATGCATCCCCTACAGCAAGTCACTGTAATGACTTGCGTGTCTAAGTAACGCATGGTAACGTCGCACGTGGGGTACCAATCTCGCTGTAAAGACTGCGGGGTAAATGATGTTTCCACTGTTATATGTTTCCTCTGCACCCCAACAACTTGGCATCACAGTGACTGTGTGCACCTCTTTATTCTGTACATCAGCACTGAACACTAGGGACAGATGTCTTCTCAATCAATCAATCATTTAAATTAGTTGAACATATCTAGTGCACTCAGCCAAGAGGAACAAGACAATTCTCAGTGAACCCCAGCTGTGTTATGCAGGAAAGGTAGCCATGTGGCCAGGAAGTTGTCTTTCTTTAGTCACATGCTGACACTCTTGACTGTAATTGTTTCACAAACATTTCAACACCAACCATGCCAAGATGGACAGACATCAGGCTCCATACATGTGCTGTGCTGATCCCGGTGTTCAACAGCAAGTAACAGTTTAATTTGCAAGTTCTAAAAGTTACCTCGTTCCAGGCTACCACACATAAATCTAGCGAAGTGACTGCTGTATCTGCATATCACACCAGCTTTATAAACATATCAGCTAGCAGCTATTTTCAAGATAACCGGGGCACAAAAATAAAAAGGGTTTTTGGTTTACCCATTCAAAGAAGCAAATAGATTCATTTTTAGATCCCTATTCGTGGGGCCAATTTGTTTTCTTCAATAAATTATCAATCATGTTCATTTTTAGACAGGGTTCCCTACCTTGACAAGAACTGGAGAACAAAAAACATACATTTCTTATTAGCATGTAAAATCCATCATTGCTCTGTACATTTTATAGCATCAGAATTTATTCTATCTGTATCATATTTTAATGGGAACAATGTTTTGTTTTTCATTTCCTATGTTGAACAATCATTTCAAGATTGGAGTCCATTATCCATTTGCCCTCTACAAAACTGCAAAAGCTGTAAATGCTTTTGTTTGCTTTGTGCTCGGCCTGACTAACACACAGCTGCAGCTCTGTGACTTTCACTAATGAGCCCTCACTCTTCTGAAGAGATGCCCTGTGCTCGGCCTGGCCATCTTACAGTGTGCAGCTTCATGACTTTAAGGACTTCTTGTTCTACCTGCGTGAGATCCAAATAAACCTTGATTTTGCTTTTGGTTTTATGTGAAGGCAACCACCTTATACGAGACTAAGGTAAGACAACACACTAGGATATTGTTCTTGATGTTATGCAACAAAATTAATATCTAATCAAGAACTAAAGCCTTGATAATAACTGCATCAAATAATTATAAGCAAACAGTGAATATGCCTAATATAAATGTGTGAAATGTTATTAAAAATAAAATAAAAAGTGATGTTAAAATACATCTGCACAGTATGCTCTCCAGTATGGTACAAACTATCGAACATGCTGTTTCGATTATATGCCTTGTCTAAGCAGGCATCATTGGGGTTGCCCTGGATTGCTCCTGCCTCTGCTTCCTGAATGGCTAATTGCAGACATTTTCCCTCTTGATCAGGTTGTGTAATTCATATACTAATGGCACCTACATCCTATTCAATTTGGATTTGTTACATGTGATGTTATCAGCATCTGTCTAGCACCTTCTACCTCTACTATTGCAACAAAACTCTTTCTTAAAATGTCACATGTCTACGAACGTCTGCCAGTGATGACATTATAAAACAGCACACAGTCTACAGAGAATTAATGTTTTCACATATCTTTTATAGTCATCATACATTTTAAAAGATAACATGAGTGCTTTATTTCTTATGTGAAAGTCACTGAAGTGGCTGCTTACCCCCAAAAGTGATTTCTTATTTTAGAGTTTAGAGAATAATAGTATTATTCCCACCTTCTGCTTCTCCAAGGTAGGTTTTATAGAAATACAAGCTAGCATAAAACCAGCAATAGATGGCAGAAAGGCTGTGTCAGACATACTGAGCTATGTTTGGTAAAATAAGTAACATTACATTTGGTAGTAACAGCACTTTTTAATAAAGAGACAAATGAGTGAATGGCATGCAATAAGTGGTTGTTTGTATTATTTAGTGTAGAGATCAACAACTATACTCATATTTAGATTTTATCCTAGGATATTTTTTGACAGATGTTAGAAGCATGCCTAATTTGCATGTTGTGTGTCAGCTTGTATTGGCTCTTCTTGTTCTTGTCACTCCCCTCGAATAGAGCCTCTTTACTATCCTTCTGATTGGATGACTTGGATACTTTCACTGCTCGCTATGAGGAACTACGCGTGTCTTTTTGGTTAAGCATTCCATGGGTGTGCATGTGTTTTGGGATTATGGATTTACAGGTTTTATCACTAATCCCGAAATCTAGCTGAAAAGATCCTTGTTAGTCCAAGCATTGTTCATAGTGTTGCTTTTACCAGTAGTATGATCAGATATGCTTGCATGTTTTTTTCTTGCTCTTGTTAAGAACACTGGGGCATATTAGCAAGACTGGCGATAAAATTATCGCCGTTTTAGCGGCAGGAAACTGCCGCTAAACGGCGATAATTGGCTTGCTAATATGCGTTATAGAATTCCAATAGAGCCCAGGTTAGATGTCCTGCACATCTAACCTGGGCTTCTATTGAATTCTATAACGCATATTAGCAAGCCAATTATCGCCGTTTTAGCGGCAGTTTCCTGCCGCTAAAACGGCGATAATTTTATCGCCAGTCTTGCTAATATGCCCCACTGTTTCTCTCAATAAAAACCAACTATATTTCTTTTTTTTTAGTCCACCTTATGCTAGTCTTCCAATATGTTTCCTAGTATTTCATGGTTTTCCCTACATGTAGAGAAGAATAGACACTTTCATAATTCTATAAATATCTATGTTTTTTTTCTTTCCTGCAAGTCGGGTCTTCTGTCATCTACTTTTTATTATCTGGTAATGGAATGTCCCACTTAATTGTAATGTTATAATTTTCTGTAATTCGTTCATCTCTCAATAACTGCACTTGTTTGCTCCTGTGTGTATCCACAGTTGAGTCACTATTATGGACCTTACATTCTTGCCAAATTCTCTACATCTCTAGGATTATTTCAATTGTTCAATGAAGGTGTGTTTTTGCTTATGGCTGTGTAGAACTGATAA
Organism: Calotriton arnoldi; assembly: GCA_963921515.1. Classification (NCBI taxonomy): domain Eukaryota; kingdom Metazoa; phylum Chordata; class Amphibia; order Caudata; family Salamandridae; genus Calotriton; species Calotriton arnoldi. Next base: position 144,993 of record CAWUFW010011501.1, on the reverse strand, counting down.
TCGACTAAAGGCTTTCATACATTCAGTGCACTTGTATGGCTTTTACCGTGGGAGTTCTCTGATGCTTCCTTAGGTTTGAGGAGTGACTGAAAGTACTTCTACACTCAATACAATGGTAATTTTTTTTTCCCTGTGTGTGTTCGCTGATGACTTTGCAGAATTGATAATTGACTAAAGCTCTTCACCCATTCACTGCACTTGAATGGCTTTTTCCGCTGTGTGAGTTCGCTGATGTCTGTGTAGGACTGATGACTGACTGAAGCTCTTCCCACATTCAATGCAATGGTAAGGTTTTTCCCCAGTGTGTGTTAGCTGATGGCACTGTAGGTCTGATAATTGACTAAAGCTCTTTCCACACTCATTACAAAGGTATGGTTTTTCCCCTGTGTGTGTTCGCTGATGTCGGAGTAGGACTGACGATTGACAAAAGCTCTTTCCACATTCACTGCAATAGTATGGTTTTCCCCCTGTGTGTGTTTGCTGATGTCTGAGTAGGACTGACGATTGACAAAAGCTCTTCCCACATTCACTGCACTTGAATGGTTTTACGCCTGTGTGTCGCTGATCTGTTTGAAAACATGATAACCGACTAATGCTCTTAACACACTCACTGCACCCAGAAGGCTTTTCCCCTGTGTGTGTTTGCTGACGATTCCTTAATGTTAAGGAATGTCTAAAACTACATCCACATTTATTGCAATGGTATGGTGTTTCCCCAGTGTGTGTTCGAAGATGTCTTTGGAGATGTGATGACTGACTGAAGCTCTTCACACATTCATTGCAATGGTATGGCTTTTCACCTGTGTGTGCTCGCTGATGCCCTTGTAGGTGTGATAACTGACTAAAGCTCTTCATACATTCATTGCAATGGTATGGTTTTTCCCCTGTGTGTGTTTGTTGATGTCTTTGGAGGTTTGATAAGTGACTAAAGCTCTTTGCACATTCATTGCAATGGTATGGTTTTTCCCCTGTGTGTGTTCGTTGATGTACTAGGAAGTTTGATAACTGACTAAAGCTCTTCAAACATTCATTGCAATGGTATGGTTTTTCCCCTGTGTGTGTTCGTTGATGTCTTTGGAGGTCAGATAACCGACTACAGCTCTTCATACATTCAGTGCAATTGAATTGTTTTTCTCCTGTGTGCGTTTGCTGAGGGCGCTTTAGTAGTGATGACAAACTATAGCTCTCGATGCATGTGTATGATTCTTTATTCTTGGTTAGTGTCTCTGGATTGGGTATATATTTGTCTACATCACATAACTGTGTTTCCTGAAGGGTCAACATGTCTGTTAAAGCAATTGTGTTATTCTCACACTCCCTAAATGTGTGTGCTATTTTGCACATTTGGTTTCCGATTTAACAATAAAGTGCAAAGGGCACCTAATACCTGTTACACTCAAGGTCACAAAATACCTGTCACACTCATAATGTGTGTAATACTTCTTTGTGGGTGATAGTGCCTTTTGAATGGATATTGGTTTTGTACAGCTGGGGGTAAAGATTCATCTTCCTTCTGGTTCGTGCAAATTGGGACAGAAGTTTTCATTTTATTTAGCAGAACTCGACTTCCATTTAAACTTCAGTTGTCCGGATCTACTCCGTTGTTCTTTTTTCTGCTTCCTGTGGTTTGGCCAGAAATAGTTTACAATACACATAAAAGACTGAATAGTAGTCATCATTTTATGAAGCAAAGCACTGCTGTAAGCACATCATACCGATCCCATGATCAAAGCTTGTACTGGATACTTTTTTATACAGTAGGAGGTTTATCAGTGGTGTTGCCTAAATTTTCTAGAGTTCTTTTCTTGGTCTTGTGACGTGGAGGCACACAGCTCAGACTTGTACGTTCACTGAATTGCCCTTAACTGCTTCTTTCAAGATTGGTCAGTTAAGGTTCAGGTTCGTCTGTCTATAACTGTGCTGATGTTTTCCTGAATACTGGAGCTCAGTTTTTCATTGTTCTTGCAGATTTACAGTAATATCTTCATTATCCATATTCATTTCAAGTATTCAAGGCTTGTTTTCTGTTGGATGTAAAGAGATGTATAATTACTATATGCAAATGTAATGGAATGTGAATATACAATGTTTAAATGGTAGTAAAAGACATCTTGTCTTTACAATCTTTGAAACTTAGTAAGGGATATTCCCCCATACACAGATATTTAACTAGAAGTTCTGTTTAGCACAACATATCTTATTTTCTTCAGAAAAGGAGGTGATTTGTCAGTGTTCACAAAGTAACTCAGTGAAGAAAATGCACTCAAGGAGCACCCACTTGCTACAGGCACAAGTTTAGGTAGATGCATATGATCAAGATTTTATTTAAACAAGAACAGATTTTGGAAGAAGATGGATCAGGATGTGCTGCTGTTTCTTCAGTTTCAGGAAGTGTATAACAATGGTAACTCTTCAGGAAGTATATAACAAGTATATAACAAAACTAAATCTTCAGGAAGTACAAAACAAAGGTAACTCAGGGTGCATTTTTTGCCAAAGCAGTGGAGCGTCTGTCTGCATGCAAATAGCAGAAGACCGGTAATGGCCTGATAGTCAAGTGCCAGTGGTTAGCAGTGCAGGGATGACAAACTAGGTGCATAGGTACCTGAGAGGTACAAGCAGAGGAGGTGTACACAGGTAGGTGCTTATGAGGTACAAACAGAAGAAGTGCAGAGGCAAGTGTTTATGAGGTACAAATACAGGAGGTGCACAGGCAGGTTCTTGTGAGGTACAGTGAAGGTGCACAGGTAGATGCTTATGAGGTACAAATAGAGGAGGTGCACAGGTAGATGTGTATGAGGTACAAACAGAGGAGGTACACAGGTAGGTGCTTATGAGGTACAAAGAGAGGAGATGCACATGTAGGTGCTTATGAGATACAAACAGAGGAGGTGCACAGGTAGGTTCTTGTGAGGTACAGAGGAGGTGCACAGGTAGGTGCTTATGAGGTACAATTAGAGGAGGTGCCCAGGTAGGTGCTTATGAGGTACAAACAGAGGAGATGCACAGGTAGGTGCTTATGAGATACAAACAGAGGAGGTGCACAGGTAGGTTCTTGTGAGGTACAGAGGAGGTGCACAGGTAGGTGCTTATGAGGTACAATTAGAGGAGGTGCACAGGTAGGTGCTTATGAGGTACAAACAGAGGAGATGCACAGGTAGGTGCTTATGAGGTACAAACAGAGGAGGTGCACCTGAGGTAAAAAGCAGAGGAGGTGCACAGGTAGGTTCTTGTGAGGTACAGAGGAGGTGCACAGGTAGGTGCTTATGAGGTACAAATAGAGGAGGTGCACAGGTAGGTGCTTATGAGGGACAAACAGAAGCGGTGCACAGGCAGGTGCTTATGAGGGACAAACAGAAGCGGTGCACAGGCAGGTGCATGTTTTTTCTGGGTCTGCTTCCCTCTGCACTGGGCGGAGTATTGGTTTTCAATGAATCCTCTTCCTGCGGCCTCACATGGCCGCTTGCTGAGTGGGTGTTACCACTTGACCATTCACCTGAGAGCAGCAAAGCCTCATAAAAACCAACATCTGGAGACTGACTGCCTGCCTCAAGGGGGTGATCTAGGTGAGGGCCCAGGTGTCTGACAAAATAAGCTTCGGAGACAAAAGCATCCTAAAATCACTCTGCTTCTCAGGGCGTTCCCACCAGAGATCTAAGGGCTATTTTGCCATCAGTCCACAATATCAAGTTCTGACTCCTTTTTCAACTCCTCTGGTTCTACAGCTGCATCTAGGCTCCCTTTCTGTAATACTGGTTCTCTCTCCTTGTACAAATGATCATTGCAGACTTGAGGCCTGATATAGAGATTGTCGGACAGGTAACTCCTTCACAAATGTGACAGATATCCCATCTGCTCACCTTATTACAACTGCCGCAGGATATCATGCACTTGTAATAAGATGGACGAGACCTCTGTAATGTTTTGTGACCTAGTAACCCGCCTGCCAAACTCTAAATCAGGCCCATGGTGGACCGTGTATCCGATGTCTTTTTAGTGTCAGAAAGTCTCCATTTTATAAAAGACAGTATCATCTCAGTGCAGCTGTGAGTTGGAGTTATAATGCCACCACTGTTGTGTTTCTGTTTGCTTCTTTGCTCCGCTCCTGTCACCGATGCTCATGAACTGTCAAGAGTCGATTTTGCTATTGTTTCACTCTGATGTTTCCAGTGACTGATGCTCTTTACTCGATTGATTTTAAAAAATGTTGTTTCCAATGGGAATCATCAGCAAGTAGGGCTGGCTGCAAGCATGGATGGCTTAAATGAGATCTAGAGAGTCATGATAGAGCGCTTGATTTAGTCTTCTGTAATCAAGCGTTCCAACCGGTTCTGGGAAACGCAGTCTTTTTGTGACTGCATTTAACTCGGCTGGCGTAAGACTAAGGCAAGGAAAGTAATGCATAACGTGCTGCTCTCTGCATGTATTAAAGTGAAGACTTTCTGACACTTTGCACTTAGGAAACTCTAAACTCTGAGCATGCTTACAACATACCTCTTGGAAAGTGTATATTGGGTTGAGAACATAATCAGAGGGCAGAAAAGAAAGGAGTGCGAAGAGAAAATGCAAAAGGGAGGAAAAGAGGAAAATAGCCCAGCCTAGCGCTGGGATGCTTGAGGGTAGCCAGGCGCTCTACAAGTGCTTAATTATTATAAGCAAGGGGTCAGCCTTAGAAAAAGATGAAATGAAGAACTTCGTTTAGAGTCCTTCTTGAACTCTAATTTCATCACTTTCAGGGAGGGAGAGGGTCTAATATGAACTGGTAGTCGGTACCAAATATTCATTGCATTGCCAGACGAGGGTCTAATGTGCGTAGATGTCTGTCAAATGAGGCGACTTGACATAAGGACCCACTTCCTAGAGTTCTGTTCTTGCTCGATAGCCGAAGCCTTCACTTAAATGCATCAGATTGTATCACTGCATTGAAAGGCATTTATTGAAATTGATAGTTCTCAAATATGATCTTAGAAAAAACTTCATGCCTTCCCCACCCTGACAACAATACCATTATCAAATCAAGAGTCTAGACAGTTGCCTTGTGCTCCATCTGTGTGACCTGGGTTATCATTATACATGGAAAAAAATATCATTTATTAAATCAAACAAAGATGTTTTGTACAGTGTTCATCCTGAACTCATGAATTTCAAGTTGCTCTCATATGTGTGATAATGAAGTAAAAGGAACGAAAGTGAAATATAACAATTGCCTAGGGTAATACAATTTGGTCAAGCAGGGAAGCCAGGATTGATCCCATGTTTTCTAATTTCAGACTGACAAATTAGCAAGTAGATGGGTATGTCTTTAGCTCTCTCATTTTACATCACAGGTTAGTGCTATGTCTTTAGTACTTGGGGCATAATGTTTAGGTGTGGGTGACAGACAAAAGGCTCAGTTTGTTTTGGCCTGAGGATCCAAGCCCACCTCTATCACATGCTGGCAATTAAGCAGAGAAAGGTATTGTTTCAAGATTCATAACTTTCTCACTAAACCATATTTTAATGAGTGGACTATGACACTGGGTGTTCTCTCCTTAGAGGCAAAATGTCACAAAAGTGACAGAATCCATGCTAAATGGAACAGTGCAGCTCACTTTAGTGCAAAGAATGGATCAAACCTGCACAGTTGCTAATGTAACTGGATCGCAAAACACATTGATGGTAACAGAGGCAACATTAAAAGGCGAAAGCCCCCTGATGGTTTCCTTTCTAGGTATACATATACTTTTATCAAAGATACAGTGCCCATGTAAACCATACCAGGAGTGTTAGTAAGCACACACCTAATAATAAAAGATAGCTTTGATATCAGAGCAGCTTACGAAGGGTTAGCTTCTGCACATTCTGTTATCAGTACTACAGTGCCACAGCAATGAGAGTGGTGGCCATGTTTACTTACGATTGCCAAAAAATTACTCTTCTGTAGTAAGTCCAGCACCTACTCCCGTCACGATATCCAATTTCCAGCATCTAGACGCTTTCAGGTATTAGTTTGTGCTTTATAAATAAATAAATATGCCTTGGGTGTCATTTCCTAATCCATTTTGGCCCACTGCCAGCAGCCAAGTAGAATAACTACATATTGGAGTTGATTCTTGCTCTTGATTTCTATGGGTGTGGCAGCACAAGACTGCCCTTGTTGGAGCAGTCATAAAATACTTGCAGTGCCTTGTAGTAATGAAAGCAGTTCATACCTTTCATTCAGATGATGGCTTTGCTTTCTCCACTAAGTAATTTGTGGATGCTATATCTGCTTTAGGAGTAATTTCCATCTGGATTGTGGTAAAGTGAGCCAATTGTAGCAAGACTCAATAGCTAGCGCCCTGTATTCATGATTGTCGTGGTTTCATAGACTTATCAGGTTCAGTGAGAACGAAATAATTTGTCTAGAGTAATAGGTCAGTAAACTTTTGTTTGACTTATCTATGTTTGTTCCTGACCTCCCTCTCCCTAGAAAACAAGCTGAGTTTAAATCTGATTTGGTAGACAACATTAACATTTTGCAGAGACTGCAATCACTCCAACAAATTCAAGAAATTAAACACAAGCTTACCAACATAAAAAATATCAAAGATAAAAACAAAGCTGCTGACCGGTAACTCTCAAAAGTGGTAAACCTAGTGCAAGAATGGATTCCAAACAAAGAGACATTTGGACTATCCTATAGGCCATCTAAGCCAGTCCCTGAAGCAAAGACAACGAGGAAGGTGTTAATCAATCCCTTAAAAGAAACACTATGTGGCTATTTCTGTTCAGGGACCCATTATAGAAGACATTGTTACACTGTGACTCACTTACAACATTATCTAAGCTCCAAGTAATGCTCATTTCTATTTAGGAAAGTCAACTTTAGAAAAACTAAGCAATTTGTCAGAGCACTGATTATAAACTTATTCCACCCTTTATTTAGAACTACGAGGAAAGCCTGGTGGTCCCAAGACACAAAAGCAAAACAAGCAAAGATAATATGTCTGTCCTTTGCAGGCTGGTGTGATGGTTAGATTGTTGTTATTATTTCAATCATGTGCCAACAAACTAAAAATTAAAAAAAGAACATTTGCCTCTAGCTAACCCTGGCCACCATATAAAACACGTATCATTAAAGACAAGTTCAGAACTAATGATACAAATCAATATTTTCCTTGGACCATGAAAGTCACTTCGTTAGCAACAGATGGCTGCAGATGCACAACTTTACATTTACTGTACTGAATAATTTCACTAAAATCACAAAGATGCATCCATGGAAAGTAAAAAGCAAAGCTCTGATAAAATTAATAATATATCTACCCGTACCTGTAGCTTTCATTTCTGGGAGGCTTTTTATCCTCGACACAAAGGATTTTGGGCTGTTGTGTTCCAGGTCCAGTTTCATTATCGAACTGCCTAACACTCCTTGCTTTGAGGACCTCATGTTTAAAAATAAAGGCACACCTGGAGAATGACTATTAGATAGTAGAGGGGTTTCCTTTCAGAGCTCCAAGGAAACTGATGCCTAATCAGGCCCGTTAGAACATCGCAGCTAACCCTAAAAAGAGCAAATGCCTTCTATCAGCCAGGCTAGCTTGAATCGAGTGGCAAAGTGAGCAAGGGACCCACGTCTGGGCATACCCTGCCAACTTAGGGCGAACAAAGCAAACACAAGGCAATGATGGACGGAGCGCTGAAACTTTTCAGACACTCACCCCCAGTCACAGATCTGGGTTGAATCCATCAGTTGGCAGGGTCTGCCCAGACGTGGGTCTGTTGCTCACTTTGCCACTGGATTCAAGCTAGCCTGGCTGATGACGGCTGTTAGCCCGAAACCGGTCCGAGGATGCTTGTTTCCGGTCCAGGGAAGACAAGGTTTGGCGGTTCGGTCTGGACTGTTCCCATGAGGCACAGGGTCAAGACTGATTTGCATATAGCTGTGTCTGAACTGGGGTGGCGAAGTGAGATAAAGAACGATGATGGATTCAACCCAGATCTGTGACTGGGGGTGAGTGTCTGAAAAGTTTCAGCGCTCAGTCCATCATCTCCTTGTGTTTGCTCCGTTAGGGGTACGAAGGTGTTTAAAAATGCCAACAACTTTACCAAAAGAAAAACGTCCATACATGTGCTGCTAAAGGGAAACCGAAACAAGCACCCAGAATTATTGCAATGAATTTCTTCCCATTACACTTACTGCGCTTTCAAGAGGAAAGTCACAGACAGCGCAATATATTCAGCACTTGCGAGAACCATAACTTAGGCAGCTGTCTCTTAGCAACTAACCAAAAATTAACACAAGCAGCTAACAGCTTGTGCAGAGGAGAGGAGCAAAGTGAAGCTGGGAAGGAGATGAGTAGAGCAGGGTATGGAGAAAGCAAGTATGAGCAGTGTAGGATCTTGGTGAAGCACAGGAGGAAAAACATGAAGAGCTGGTAGAGGGCATCCTGCTATCACATCAGGTCTAAACACAAAGGACACACTAAAGTAATAATACATTAAAAACATAAACACTGGGACTGTAGGAAACTTCCGTGTGTGCAGATGTGCTCCTTGTGAAAGGACTAAATGCAGTCACTCAAAGTATCGTTAACCAATGGCTGAAGTAGGCTGACCCACTGCCCCATGCTGTATGCTGTAAAGGGAGGAAGCAAAATGTGACTGACACAACAGCAGACCAATGGATGAAGAGAGCTGGCAGAAAGCCCCATTAAGTAAGTGTATTATACATATCATGTTTGTAAAACAATAATGTCTTGGCTAACGCCAGCCCGAAATAAACAAAAAGTCAACCCCGCTCCCTCATAAAAAAAACTCCCAGGATGTGAAAGTCACTATTTATTTAGTTTTTCAAACAATTTGCTGAGCTTCTGGGTGAAACATGGAGGCCACTGAGCACATTTTCAGAGGAGCTGCTGTGGCTTATCTGAAGGCTTAGATATTGCCAGGTTCTGGAGATGTCTAAATGTGGTGGATGGTTATGACCTTCGCTCCTTTGACAGTCGGCCGGCCACCAGCCACACTCTAAATGAGGGGGGCAGACTTCAAATGCAACCCAAAATCGAATAACGATGTCTGCTGGGCTGGAGCATCTAGGAAACTTTGAACGGACCCACAATAACAGACTCTAGGCAAGAAATGCTATATGTACAAAAGTATTCACAAAGCATACCAGAGCATGGTCACAACTAGCACCCACCTCAGCACTAACAGGTCACAAATGGAAGGAGCCACAATAAGAGACTGGAGGAAAGGTTGCCGCATGTACAAAACTATTCTCCACTAGCGAAGGTGGAATGGACTACAGCAACTGCCTCAATGTCTAAAAACTAACAATTGAAGAAGCAAGCTTCTGGAAATGTGAAATTAGGTTTTGGCTTCCTTTGAATAAAAGTGCATTAATTTTGGCCCTAACTGACTACTCCACCAGGCACTCAGCTATTAAAAACAGAAAGCCCATAAAAACAGTTAAAGGCACTAGGCACCACACCGCTCATGATTTTAGTCTCATTTCATAAATCATTTCCAATAAGTGTAGATTGTTCCCAACTCAGGTGTGACTTACACCTACATTGTTATGAGTAATTCACGCCAATTTGCAGTAAAACGCTTTGAGAAACTAGCACTTTAACAGCATTATCCTTTACATCACATTTACATAAGGCAATACATTAAGTTAGGGGTTACAGGACTAATGGGCCAAAAACCGAAGTACTATCATTTTTTACCTTAAAAGAAATTCTCCTCCCTTTACTACAGAATCGCTATAGTTCCAGTCACCAGAGGTATTTGGGGGTTTATTATAGGGAAGATTCCAATTCCAATGATAACAAATTTCCAACTTACAAGTAAGGTTAAAAGGTTATTTTTGAAAAAGGACAAGATCCCAGTATTTATAATTTGTGGCATCTCCCTAAAATCAAATGTCAGTCTTGAAATTATTTTTGATTTTGACTTTTCCATGTTATTTAACAATTGCAGTTTGTTTTTATGGGAATTTTCTGTGTTTTTTTACAAGTTTTATATTTGCCAACACAAATATAGGAGTAGAAAATACTGTCTGCAGAGCTTACATCGGAAACTATTCATATTCTGATGAAATAGTTGCATTCAACATGAATAGTTCTCAACAATGCTGACTTGTCCAAACCCAACACTTATTCTGCCCTATGCAGTTCAATTTACGATCATATAGCAATTTTTTACAAATGGATTCTGCATTACACTCCTCAGAACTTAAATAAATTCTCTTCCTGACTTTCTGCAGCTTGCCCGAGATGCGTTAATGATTTCATAGGGCGCTAGAAGAATATGTTTTTTTAATGTACCCATCTCAGTTCTGGGACAACATTTTTTGTTTCCTATGTGTGAAATCTCGGGCCTAATTTACAAACTGCATTTTGTAGCACATAAGGTATTACTACAGTAGCCTGTTTACTTACTACAAAATGCAATTCACAAACCTATCAGTGTAAATCTTCACCTCTGCTATCTTTTCTACTCAGAGATCCTTACATATGCAAGTTTACTACTTTGGGCTCGATTTCGATGTCGGGCGGAAAGCCATTCGACAGCTTGTCCGAGACTTTCCGCCCCACATCGATGGTTTCCCCCCAACCTCCGAATTACAACGACGGCGGTCGGAGGGAAACCCACGGGGGATTCCACTGCACTTAGGCCGTTAGGGCGTCGAATGACACATAATCCCATAATGACGGCAGAGCCAGTCTCGGCTCCGCCGTCGGGATTATGATGTCACTTACCCACAGCCTTTCCATGTCGCCCTTTCCGACATGAAAAGGCTGTTGGAAAGTGACTTTGGGGGCCCCTAGCAGGGCCCCCTCCATCCCGCTATGGGGCTGCCCTAAACATCCCTGCACCGTGTGGCAGGCACCGCATGGTGCCTGCCACACGGTGCACGGATGTTTACAGACATCCATGTTAATGGCAGCTTGTGCTTCGGGCCTTTTCCGCCCGCTGTACAAGCTGCCATTGACAAATGGATGTTTCTGATTCTGCGTTCGGAGCCGCTGACCTATGGTCAAACAGTTCCAGTCCGCAGCGGTGTTGGGTGGACTTTGTAATAAGGGCCTTAGTTGCAAATGTGGGAGGGACCGGGGGAGTGTCTGGTAAAGGGGGCATACATACTATTAAATGTGAGGGGTTTAGGAAGGAGCAAGGAGGGAAGAGTTAGAGAGGGGTTGAGGGCGGGACGTGCACCCACAAAGGATTAAGCTGATTCTTATTCACAAACTGCACTTTGTAAAGTTCCTACAGCCAAAAGCGACCCAAAACAGTAGTACATGTACTTTAGCTCAGAGCTGAAATAAATCCAGCACCACACATGGCCAACAACTGGTACTGCAGCACCCCCTACAGAAAAGGATGAAGCAAGAGACTTAAAATGTAACCCAATAGGAGTTAATGTTAAATTACTTTAAATGTAGATACATTTAATTTAATTTGAAAACATTTCAAAAGAAAACATTTGTTTTGTTTAAAATATTTTAATAACCTTTTTATTTGATAATTACTTTAACATTTATTTGTATAACATAATTAAATTACTTTTAATTTATTCTCTGTATTACTTTTAATAATGGTTAATATATAATAAAAATACTTGTTTTACATTGGCTGGGAATTGTTTTTATTTTAATTTAAACTTCAGAAAATTATGTGTTTAGTTTAATATATTCAAAGTAATTACATTTTAAATTTAAATTAATAGTGCTATAGCATTTATTATTTTGCTCATCTTAAATAAATATATAAAGTAAAACTTATTTTAGTAATTGTTTTTATCTTTTCCGTATATTTTACCATAGGGAGATCTCCGCCACTATGTGCCTTCCCCTGCAGGAGGACAGATAGCCCAGGAGAGGACTAGTGTGTTCCAGCAAGAAAACACCCAGAGGAAGCAGACAAACAAAAAGAGCAAGCCAGGAGTGACTTAGGCAGCAAAGGGGTTCCTCGGTCTCCGATCCGCTGCCTTTTGCCTATGTTGACACTATAGAAATACCAAATAGATTCATACATATTGTCTCTTTGCACAGTTCCTGAGTGAACGGTATCACAAATGAACCAGAGCGAAGATTCCTGTCTCACGTGCCAGTCTGGCTTGTGCTAGAGATACTGGTACTGCCCCTGTCGATGGAGCAAAAGAAAACTGCATTTCCAACAAAGTGGGAAGCCCGGATCGGCCTCCGGGCCACAACTGCCACGGCCACATCCTTGTGAAGAAACTCAATTGGGAGGTCGAAACTGCTACCTCTGATCACAGGTGTGTAGACAGCCATGAGGGCTGCTACTGTTGCAGACTGGTGTGACCGCACAGAACTGCCCAGCAAGTCTGCTCCGCGAACCCTATCATGAGCGAGGCTGCAGTTGCAGCCCTCGCAAAGAAACCACCAGTGCCGTACGGGTACTCACCCTGTGTACGCCGTACTGCGTACTACAATTCACCTAAGGGCAGAAAAACACAGGGTGTTAACCTGAATTTGGGGAAAGAGTCATTTTCTCATGGGCAAAGCCTCCATGCTGCTTAAAACCTTTTAACCAAGGGTTGCACAGCTATTGAGTGAGACTGCTTTGAGTTATCTGCACCTGGGCCTCATTCTTGCCTCCTCCATACAGCTTCGGGAACTGTAGATGCAGATAATTCACCGCAACAGGAAGGAGACGGAAGCTAGAGAAAAGAAGGGGGTGTAGCTCTTCACTATTTGAGGCTACTGATTACAAACCCCTACTGAGCTCTCTTTGAGATGTGTAAGATTTAGTTTTGCTGTAAGATTAAAGTACTCTCTTATTGTATAAAAGATAGGCCCTGGGTTGGGCATTTTGTTATTGTGATGTTTGACTGTTGAGTTCTGAGTTTTTGACTCCCAGCCCCCTCCACAGCCCCTGCACTACCTCTTGAGAAGCCTGTGACTGCTCACAGTCGTTGTCCCGAGAGTGGAGTGTGGTAAGGTCTGTACTTGGACCAGTTTGCAAAGTCATAATAGGACGTATCCCAGGATTGTGGTTGAGATGAAGTCTCCCGGCACGAGGAGGTTTTCTCTGGTGCTGTTGGTAGATGCTAGCTATCCAGTGGGGATGGCATGGAGTGCTCGGGATGAGGTAGAAATTAATGGCAAGTCTACCATGGCCAACGAGGGGTTGAGAGAGAAGCAAGGTGTAATGAAGTACCAGCACCAGAAGCCTACTCATGGATACATCTAAGGCTAATAGATAGACAGATCAAACTTATGTTTTATCATTAAATTAGACTAAGATCTTCCTTGTGACAGAATCTCTGCGAATGCCCAAAATCTTGATGTATGAATCCTGCAGCCGCATCTTGTTGAGTTCTTTCACAAGTGCACTGGAAGATAAAGCTTAAGCTCACTTGTCTAGCTCCAAAAAGGAAATCAACACCCACAAAGCTATAGAAACAGCTCAAGACATAAGGAGGAACAGCAGGATTACTGATAGAGGGCACATGAAGCAATCTACAGATTTGTGAGATAGACCACAAGCAATGGCAATAAAATATTGTGATGGACTAGAGTTTTCCCAAGAGGATCAACCTCGCCTAAGACTGGAATAGCCGTTTTACAGCAATGGCTATAAAGGTCAAGCATGTTGGATATGACCTTACAATACAACGTTTGGTAGATTTCAGTTTTAAGAATAAATCCTGATGACACCGTATCCTTTGCTAGAGTTCGAATAATGTCCCTGCAGGAACTTCGTATCAAGAGCCTGTGTAACTAATGGCCAGCTATGAACTATTTCTATTAGTGTATCATTTGAGGTGTTGAGATATTTGATGAGGGTTGAAATACTGAGACTTCTGGAAATGATCTAGAAACAAGAGGGTGTGTAAAACAATTAAACTCTGGATACCAACGGCCACATGAAAAGGTAACTGAGCCAGTGAACCTGGAGACTGGAAAAGTTACAAACCACAATAATGCTCAGGCATTTACGGCACGAGAAGCGTGAAGAGACAAGAGGCTACAGCCAGTGAGAAGTGCCAGACTTATGACCTGCCGGAATCAAAGAGATCCTCTTGTTGTATTCCTCTTAGGGTATCCATAAACGGGCTTTCCAGTATCATGTCCTTATATAGGCACAATTCGCCCTGCCCTTATATAGGCATAAAATCCCAGCCCTTATTTAGGCATTAAACCGTGCACTCCAAATACAGGCATGGTCTCTGACATCCGTCCACCCTAACGTCACAACGAGTTCATGAAGAACAGACCCTTAGGCTGCGGGAGTTTCCCTAGTCCAGGACTATTGATTTCTTCAAGGACTCATATATTATGCATGAAACATTATTCCTTAGGGGGTTCATTCATGACGTCTTTCGCTGTCCAATTCACGTCAATGCTAACATTCCTAAGGTACTCTCAGGTATAAATATACCTTCCCTAGCCCCTGTAAATCAGAGGAGACCTCGACTTCAGAGGAGCCCGTATCCCGGCCTGACGCACTGAGAAGACGCTGTCATCCCTGCACGCAGAGAGTCCCGCTTCCAGTGATCTGACTTCCCTTGCGGGGTGTTGGAGTTCGAGTCTGGCAAAGAGATTCCAACCTCTCTCATTCTTCAGGTATGGAGCTGATTAGAACCTAGAGGGACTCTTGGCATACTAGGCTTAAACATACTCTTAGTATACCATAGTAAGGAATACTTCACCTACTTCATACCTCGTCCTACACCTAGGTTAGGTTAGGTACATTGGGGTAGAACTAGCTTAGAAACGCATCGTATGAGTACTCGCATTTTTAGTCTGTGTTATTTATGTATGTGAATATACGCTAAAAGATAATGCTATCGCAGTATTATTTATTTCTACTGCTCACACTGTACATTATTTATCTCGCATACTGTCTTGTGATCGTAACAGCGCATTTTACTTACACCAGAAACAAGACTGTTCAATAAATCTTTTATTGAAACGCCCGTCTGTTCTTTCTGTGCAACTCTGAGGAAAACTAAGCATGCACGATTGAGCTGAGTGAAATAGTTATCTAGTGTTTCCACGACTCTGGGACACGTTCTGATTCTAAAGGGAAACATATTGGTCATGTTTTGCGGCTGCCAGAAACTACTCCCTTCTTGTTGTCAAGGAGTTTCTAGTGGCCTCTGAGCTAGCTGGCACAAGTAATTAAGTTTAATATACTCGATAGGGACATACTGACCTCAGTCCTATGTCAAACCTATAGGATATATTATTCCAATGCGCGGAGCCTATTAGGGAAATAGGAGCTACACTACACTCTTGGTGCATAATAAAACTTTAAGGGATCCAAGTGCAGTGCAATGAACGGGAGCTGGAAGAAGTCCTGACCAGAACAGCTGCACACACCCAGCAGGACACTACAAGCAGGTACTCTCAGGCAGGACTGTCAGGTGCAGGAGCTGAAGGAAGTGCTGTGCAGAATAGATGAAAACACTCTCCTGCACACTCCATCTAGGTACTCTCAGACAGGGGAGGTCAGGTACAGGGATCTGAGAGGCCTTTCTTAGGGTCTTGTGATCAGTCAGTGGTGATGTGGAAGTATTACTGGCAGGCACAGTGTTCAGCAGGGACACCAATGCTACATCACTTCAACTGAATAACCAGGCTGCTTCCTTTGAGTAAATGACTCTCGAAGTAATAAGGTAAGCAGTCAAGGCATGAGCTGGAACAGGTTAGAAATCAGACACAGCACAACACAGTAAAACACGCACAATAAGGCCAATGTCTAACCAGAGCTACAACGTCAAAGAAGAATTGGACTTTCACCAAGAGGTACAAAAAGAAGCAGCTAAAAATATACAGAAAGTGCTGATACCTTATTTGGAAGAGATACAAAGCAAAATATTTGTATAGTGTTTAGGCGCACAAGTTGGTGTCTTAAATAACATTGAGTCCAATGTCCAATGATAACCTTGGGAATAGCGCTTGGGTGTTCTCAAACGTCCATAGGACTCAGTAGCTCTTCCTACAATGTTTGTAAACAAAGCAAGTCAATAGGAAAGTGGTGCCAAAGAGAAACTGGACAACTCCTTGAGAGTGAGTCCCTGCTACTGCATTTCAAATTATAAACATTCAAAAAATCTCTCCTTGCCCAAATAAACAACCAATAAGCAACAATAGCATCCACCCAAGTGATCTAAATGAGTTTTATGGCACCAAGCGTCTCAGTGTCCAATCAGAAAGTCATTGATGGCTCATCTGATGCCTGACAGCGACCCACAAAAGAATACCTGCCAGGTGTGAATGTTCTGACATATAATTTTCGCTTTGTCAGTTTATACGTGGTCAAACTCCAATTTGAACCTTTCACAACTTGGAGAAGGTTAGATTTCACTTCAGCAGTATGCTGGAGGCACTCTCCTACTAGGGCGGGAGACAGAAATGGATCACCCACCAAATTTGGTGGTGCATACAAGTGTTTCTCCATGGGAAACTGGGGAGATGGCAATACACACTGGGAAAATGGCATCTCATTACACTTCCACACACATGCTTTTATACAATTTTTTTGCAAATTGGGCACTCTGTGTCCAGTTTATCAAGGCCCAGTGTTTAGTATCAAGTCAAGACATAGCGCAGGGTTAGACTAATTAAGACCCTAATTGGTCTCATGGTTGCAAGGTACTCAATAGGAGATAAAGGCAGTGCTGAGTCAGTGCCCTGTATGGAGTCCACTGGGATAGGATTTTGCTGCCTGCATCTTGAAACCTTTCACTTGCAGTCACTGTATTTCAGTGTTGTAGGCAGTTTAGGGACTGGAATCAGTCCCTAAACTGCTTTTGGTCGACTATCCCTTGGTGAAGGACACTGCAGGTCGGCTCTCCAATCGTTCTGCTCCTCTTTGGGGGTTCTCTGAAGGCTGCTCTTCCGCTCAGCAATACAACTGAGCAACTCAAGGGCTATGCTATCTCACCCTTAATCTGTATGTGGCGTCCCTGAGGGGTTAGTCCACGCCTCTGGCTTGAAAGTATTATCCTCTGCTGATGACACACAGCTGTCCCTCGCGCTGGAACAGGATTCTGACAATTCCATCAGTCCTCGGGGGGGGAGGGTCTGCTTGACAGACATTTGTGTCCTGATGACTACTAAATGTTTAAAGATAAATAGAGATAAATCAGGAGTCTTCATTGTTAGTGGAACAACATCAGCTGGGACGTTGGAGCATTGGCCGACATCGGTTGTAGCTGAAAAGATTAAGAACTTGGCTATCACCTTTGATTTGTGCTCTGCTTCCATCCTCAAATTTCAAAAAAGTTTGCTCTTCTTGCATTTTACAACCGTGGATCATGATATGATGTTGGCAATGAGCCACAGTCCAAAACTGGTGGAGGGGGTAAGAGCCTTTATTTTCTACCTTGGCTGCAAACTGTGTTGAGAAGACTGAAGTGGATTCACAATATACCGGTAATGCCAGCTGCAGAAATGTCATCACGATCCTTCAATGCCCCCCCGGCAAAAAACGGACACGCTTTTAATTCTCTGTCTTACTCATGAGGCCTTTTACAGGGTGCAAAGGTGGTCCAACCTCCAGGGCGGACGTGTTGGTGCCCCACACTCCAATCTGACGTCTGCCTTCCTGCGCCCGGGTCCTAAGTCAGAGTCTCTGCTTCCAGAGAGCTAGATGTGGGTGGGAGGACCTTTGGTGCATTGAGTCATCACCTATGAAATGGGCTCTCTTTGGCCCCTCAACTCATTCCTTCCCACTGTAAAGTCATAGTTGCTTCAGGAGATCTCTGACAATGTATTTTATTCTGCTGACGCACTGCCCTGTCGCTCGTGCTTTGTCCGTCTGCTTCAGGTCTGTCCTTGGTTCCCTACTGCCATGACTCCAGGGGTCACAGGACGATCGAAAGATAACGGGTTTCTACAGCACCATTGCCCCCGATGAAGCTTGTTGTTGCCTGTAGACAGCTGGGCTTGACGGAGCTTGAGGGTGACTCGCCGCTTTGAGCCCACCTCCAGGCAGAAGGTGCCTTGTGCAGATCTTCAAGAGCTTTCTTCCAGTTAAGGTCTGCTCTTTTCCTGGCTGAGCAGTTCAAAGGTCAGGTGAGTCAGAACTGCTCTAGGTCACATTCTTCTTAATTACCATTTGACTGATCAAGTCACAGAGCTCAAGTTGTCAGAAAAAGGAGGACGCTGGATTTCACTGAGCTCTGTGGAAACCTGCTCTGACAATGGAAGGGATGCCAAGACCCTCCAGTTTCAGGGAGGGCAGCCAAAGTAATAGAAGCAGTCAGGTTGTCAGGGACACAGGACAGCCAGCATGTAACCGCAAACAGCCAGAGACAGACTGACAGACTGACAGGCAGGCAGGCAGACAGACAGACAGACAGACACACACACACACCTGCCCTACCCAACCTCGGTCAGCAGTATTACCCTTAAGGGTGCACATGAAAACAGTGGTACCCTGACAGATAATCTGCTGCCACCACAGCGAGTCACATCATAGCATTGTTAGAAAGGTACGTACCCACCTAGATGGTGACTGGGGTATACTTTGGGGGTACTCCCTTTCAAAGGAGCTAGCCTTTGCTGTTTCTAGTCTCTCTGTGAAGAGCATGGGATCATCTCTTGTGGGCTTTCAGATTGTTAAGACCACTCTAAGTTAGAGGTCAGAGCAGGGTGGCACAGGTTTAAAATCCATGCAGAGAACATCTGCCTCAACATAGAGAATTTCTGTAGAGACAAACCTGAGAGGCAGAATCAAGAGATATACCTAACAATAAAGCTGTCCACTAGGACACCCACAGCAAGATTCCCTCCGACCGGCCCGCTACAACATTTAAAAACACCACAACAAAACTTATATCATGGAACGTTGCTGGTTTAACCAGAGTCTTAAACAGCAAATCAGTAATCAAAAAGCTGCAGAAAGCAGATAATGTTTGCTTCCAAGAAACGTGAGCGGTAACACCAACTCATTTGGTGGGATTCTCAGAACTGCACAAATCAACAAGAAAGCTACATATTTTTGGAAGACCATCAGGGGGAATATCACTCAACAGAATTAATCAAAGAAATGAAGGTGGAGGTGGTAACGCAGCACTTCTCTCAATAAATGTTATCCTCAATGTGCCTGGCCCTAAGAAATTAGAAACAACAAAAATCTGAGAGCCCGTCAGGAAGACTTACAGTGTGAACACCCAAAATTAGACACAGCCATACCTGGTGGCTTCAATTTATATAATCTTGGTGCGGACTTTACAAATTCCAGCAGAAAGAAGATTGGACAACTTCCTCCAGATGTACAACCTTGCCTCTGCAGAGATAATAGCAAGTAAAGGCCAGCCAAATGAACCTTGTGCCCATTCCTTCAACAATAGTTTAGCTATCAACTATATCTTCCTAAGCACAAACTTTTAAAAAAATCTTGACAGGGTAACCTGGCATGAAGAAAGTGACCATGCAATGCTCAGCGTTGACCTCAAACTTCACGAAAGACACCGAGAACATATAACGATCGTTGATCATACAGAAGGAGTCGAAGAACACACACTGGTAAAAAGGATTTAATAGACAGCTTGTAACGCAGCCAAAATACAGGACTAGAAGAGTGGATGGAAAGGCAGGCCAGGGGACAGGCACTCTCAGCTGTGATCAATGGCTAGGCTGGCTGGGTCAAGGACTTATGATCTGCCTTCCTTGGGGAAGAACATAGGAACCAATCAAATAGGACCCGACAACAACGTATAGATTTGGTTACAACCGTGAGCTTAAGAAATGCACCAGCAAGCTAAGGGGGCCACATGAGATCACCACAGATCGGGAACCGCTGCTTCAACCAGAAAGGTAAAATATGTAAAATAGGAACATAAAACCATCATTTAGAACCCAAAACAAAACAACTATGAACCAGAATGGAGCAAAATCCATGATTCACTAAGGAGTAACAAACAGCAGCAATTCTGGGAATGCATAGCCAAGCTGGATCATGAAAACACTGACAGGCGCAACTCAGTGGCCGCGGAGATGCGGCTGACCCATGTGGTGAACATGTACACTGAGAAATCGGGAATGCACCCAATTGAAAAGAGAGCTGATACATCTATAACGGGGGCCACTGATGAGGGCCCCCGATGAGGGCCACCGACGAGGGCCACCGACGAGGGCCACCGATGAGGGCCCCCGATGAGGGCCCCCGATGAGGGCCCCCGATGAGGGCCACCAACGAGGCCCCCGATGAGGGCCACTGACGTGGGCCCCCGATGAGGGCCCCCGATGAGGGCCCCCAATGAGGGCCCCCGATAAGGGCCACCGACGAGGGCCTCCGATGAGGGCCCCTGATGAGAGCCACTGACGAGGGCCCCTGATGAGGGCCACTGATGAGGGCCCCCAATGAGGGCCACCGATGAGGGCCCCCGATGAGGGCCACCGACGAGGGTCCCCGATGAGGGCCCATAGCCCATAAACAAGGATGCCGCACCTCTGGACAAGCAGTTAGTAACAAAAGTAGCTTTAAGCAATGCGGTGGGCGCGTGTTGTGGCAGCTTGAAACCCTCGGAAGGTGTGCCCTGTGATCTTCGACACACGGAAGAAGTGAGACTCTGATGCGCTGGGTGCGTGTCGTGGTGCATAGGAGGCATTGGTGAAGAGCAGTTAGTAACAAAAGTAGTAAAAAAGATAAGAAAAGAAGGGGCGCCGGGCCCAAATGGACTCCCAGGTGGAATGTTCAGAGAGGACAGGCGTCCCCCCCCACTGTTCTTAGCATGTTCTTAGCATGTGGAATGAACGCAGGAGCTCGGGATTCATGGGGAGGGTTGCTGCTACACGCCACATTCAACAAAGGCGACAAGACCGACCTGAACAAGTATGGATTCATAGCACTTCTCGATATTGAGGGGAAGGCGTACGCGAATACAATATTAATCAAATTAACAAAATGAATTGAAGAAGACTGTAGTGTGGGCTGGGCCTTGTTGCGCACATTGCTATGTTAGCATAGGCTTACTAGAAGTTTAAGCGCCATTTTACCTTTTTGCTGCTTTTGCACACGACACTGCATATAACTGTTGTTGTAAATTAGGCTGCGTGAAATGCTTCACATGAGAATGGCTTGTTTTCAGCATCCCTAGACTTACATCGTGACTCTAGTCTGCACACTGAGTGCTAAAGCCTCCAAGGTTATCATAACAAGGTAGCTGTTGTTCGGGATGATCGGCTCACGTTTTAGCCATAACATACATGCAGCTGCAGCCAACGTGATTCTGGCGCCTTTAATATTGCACTGTAAGCATGATTTCAGACACTTGGAAGCATCCCGTTTTTCCAGAGAGACAGAGAGCTTTTGCAGATCCTGATGTGATACATTCCTGCTGATTTAGAGGTATGGGGTCCCCCGCACAAGCCTAAGAGACCTTCTATATTTTATAAAACATAGTTCCTAGCTAGGGAGGGTGATTTACTAGGCGCTATAGGACCTATTTTCACCATCATTGTAATATGATTTCTCCCTTTGTGTTTATGGAATTGTAACAATGCTGATCATATTATTTCTAATCATATGTCTGCTTATGTTAGCAAAAATACTGCATCTTAGAGCACGTCGTTAAAATAAATATTTTAACCTTTCCCGTCTTTAGGTCTCGCCTAGCGACGCAGCGCGAAAGTGCTGTCGCTAGCGAGATCTATTGTTACCGACTTACTTCGGAAGGGAGACAGGAGATGTGCACGCGCAGGACGGACTGCAACCGTGAACACGCACGTACAGACACGCGATGTGCACATCTCCTGTCCCCCTTCCGTCCTCGCCAGCCGCAAAACATGAGCTGTGCACGCACTCCCCAGCTGTCCTTGCACCCCCTCCAGTGTGAGCCAGCCATGCGCCATCTGCCAACCCCCACCATATTCCTCCACAACTACACACTGACTATATTCCTTACCGTCGTTCCGCCATGCTTCAGCGCGATGCCCTGCAGCGTGTCCCCAGAGCTCACAGGGTGCTCGGTGTACCTCGCAGCCCATGCGGCCGCCGTCACGCTGGCCGTGTTGCGAGCGTGCCAGGCTCAAGGACAGTTCAGCCTCTGATTCAGACTCGGAGCCTCAGCGCAGATAAACAGCGTGTCTTCTCCGGCGATCCTCAGCTTACGCCGGGACAGCCGATGTGCACGCTCACGGCGTCTCGTGCGCTCCCACCGCGCTTTCAGTTTCGCGCGCTGAGAGCGGGTCCATGGGCAATGCAATAAGTCTCGTTTTTAGGTCTCGAGCGCTGTCGCTAGATTAACTTGCAGGACAGGGGATGTGCACGTGTACGGCTGGCGCCGTGTTTACGCGCCTCCTGCTTCCTTATGCAACAACTCCAGGACAGGAAATGGGCGCGCGTACGACTGGCTTCCTCGCTAAATAAAGACAGGAGATATGCACGCGCCAGCTTACACCGTGCGGCGTGTTTATATACCTCCTGCTCCTGTTTTATTGCTAAACAACGGAGAGGATTTCACATATGCATGCAACAGCCTATGGCGCGTTGGCACGGTGTGGGCTCCTTAGTCGACAAGGACAGTATAAATGCAGGGCAGCTTCAACCACGCGCTGTTGTATTACGCTTCTTCCTGTTTTTGCTGGACAACTCAGAGCGCTGCGAGAGGATTTCACATATGCATGCAACAGCCTATGGCGCGTTGGCACGGTGTGGGCTTGCTTAGTCGACAAGGACAGCAGAAATGCAGGCTAGCTTCAAACACGCGCTGTTGTCATACGCCTCCTTCCTGTTTTTGCTAGACAACTCAAAGCGCTGCATATATGTAGTCAACAGCTACGGCGCGTTACCGCCTAGTGCTTCCTTGATGAACAAATGAATAAATAGGAGAAATGCATACAACAGCCTATGGCATACATGTCGCGTTCTTGCTTATAAGCATACAGGGACGTTTTAATACAAGTTACTTTACATTTGCATGCGACAGCCTATGGCGCGTTGTCACGGTGTGGGCTTCCTTGCTAAACAAGAGCAGGACATATGCAGGCGACAGCTTACAGCGCACGCCGTGTGAATACGCCACTTTTGCTGCATACCGTGATCGTATGCTCTGCTCAGTGGCTTCCTAAGGTCACTCACCCATTATTCTAAAAATATTTCCTTCCCTATTATACTTTTTGGGGTTTTTCGCATATTAATTCCTCCGGCATTTACACATTGTCTTGTGCTTTTCCAATATTTGGTGCTGCAACTCAAAATTCCCTACTTCGCAAATATTTTATGCTGCAGTTCCACAATGTCTTTTGCTTTACATTAGTCAGCTCACCTCACTTAAAATAACACATTCTTACCCATACGAACACGGTAGAAGCCAAAGGTGTATGCGTACGGGTTGCGGCGCATTAACAGGCCTAAGTTGCTTCCTGGCATGCGTATAGCAACGTACAACTTGCACAGTGTAAATAGTTTAGAAGTCCTCTAACGCTTTAAAAAAAAATACATTTACGCATGTGCAACTCACAATATTATATCACATTGTAGTCTCTTGTATTCTGCCATTATCCCGCTCCTTATGTGCTGCTTGTTCCTTTTCTGAAATAGTCAAATTATAAACATTCCTTGCGCTATTCTTTTATTGTTTTCCTTGCTAAGTTTCTTTTTCTGCTTACTGCCTGCTCTGTCACTTGCCCTTTCATACTTTTTTGCTCTCACGCATACTTTTTTATGTTCATACCTTACGTTCGGTTTCAAAATGCTGCCGCTACTTTTACATTTTGACATGTGTGCGCATTGGTTTTCAAAAACGTTTCAGCAGACAGCTTTTTCATCACTTTCTCTGCTGTCTCAGACCTAATTATAGAATCCTTTCACTCGCATTAACGATAATGCGCTTTTAGTTACTTTAAGAAACTACTCTGCTTTTCTATTGCTTTGTAGCGCAATAGTTTTTAATTTTTGCGTTTTATTTAGACTTATATGGTGTAACGCTAACATGTAATGCGCCGCGTAATACACCTTTATGTACTAACATACTTTTGGAGACCACACTTGTGCCTCACAAACCTGTTTTTGTCTAAGGGCAAATTCCTTACGCTAATCTACAACACCATCTTACCTCCTTCTTCAATAAGACACTTTAGTTCGTATACCACATGCTGCGCTCTTACCCGTTCTCCGAAAAACTTCCATGTCAATTACAAGCAAAAAAAACCCAAGCATTTGCAATGCAATAGGTCTCTCAGTTACGCAAGTTTAAGCTATTTGCATTGTAAATGACAATGCCTTTTATTTATGTTTTTAAAACGAAAACAAAAATAAAAGGCATTGTTATTTGCAATGTCAATAGCTCAAACTCGCGTAAATGCGAGACCTATTGCATTGCAAATGCTTGTTTAATCCTGTTGTGGACTGGTATGAGAGTATAACGAAAGAGTGTTCTTGCTTCCCACCATTCCTGAGTATAACTTAAGTCGCATGTTCTGGGTTGTCTAATCATTGGTTCCTTTGCTATAGGACGAAGAGCTAATGAGACACTGATGCTAGCTGGTTAGGGTTTCTAGGCACTAAGGTGAGTTTTTTGGTACACCACAATTCACTGAGGTCCTGGGTCTCTGTGCACAGTTCTGTGTAGGAGCAGAATCCCTGCGACAACGAGATACTTCCCTTCTACCAAAGGGAGGCTCAACTATTGACAATATTGTTGCCTTGTCCTATATCGTCCAGCAAGCCACCCACAAAACAACATGCCGGTGGCCCCTGCTTCATGGACTGCTCTGCCGCGTTTGATGGGATAATGCCAACAATCTTTGGAGGAAGCTCCAAAATTGGAAAATTCCAATCCATACAAGACTAAAGTGCTGATATTTGGATGTCACGCAAAAAAAGATATCACAAAGATGAAGACTGGGCCACCAGACTATACAACCCCCAAAAAATGACAATTATCTAGGAGCGGGGTCTAGTGACATCGATCGGGAAAGCGACAGCACATCAGCACAAAATGAAAACAAAAGTCCAGGCAACCATATAGGCCCTGTGTAAACTTAATGCAAAGCTACACAGCCCAAGGGCCAGGGGGATCAGGAGGGGCATTGAGGTAAAACTGCTGCCCACAGTGGGCATTTCAGGCACTGTGAGATCCAACAAGAGAAAAGTCAGTACCGGGGATACAGGCGCATCTTCAGGATCCCGCCATACACACCTACAGACTGATAGGGTCAGAGTTCAGCATCACACAGCAAAGATGGGCATGAAGGGCATGTATGCAAGGTATTACTATGGGGTCATGGAGAAGGTACTAAACCAATATACACAGCAAAGAACGACCCCTGGGGCAGCTATTGAAACATGGCGGTGGAGACTCGAGAATTGGAAAACTGAAGGCATGAGCGACATGGCCCTAAAAGCCCAATAAACAAACAAGTGCACCTGCTATCATGGGAACCCGATATTGCTGGACTTATGGAACAACAAATGCACAGAGCACTTATAACATCTTACGAGGCTCATAAAATACAGCCTTACTTGAGCCAAGCTCTGGGGAAGGAATGCTTGACAGAGATCCTGTGGGCTGGGCTGGTGCTTCTCCCAATAAAATAACTCGGCATGAATTGGGCATCTCTATCACATAACATAGGATGCATATCATGCAAGTACAGAATAGAGTCTTTACTGCATCTTATATGCTGTTGTCCAACCGTCCAACAGTCTAGACGGAAACTACTAATACCACTTTTCCTGTCTAAGGGGGCACATCCTGTGTAGAAGCAGCAACAGTCCTTTTCACTAGCATCTCACACTCGGTTCTGGCTAAATTTGGCAAATTGATGCTGGCGGTAGGAACCTGTTTGAAAGAAGCCCCTCCGCAGAGACCCAGTAAGAACACAAATTAGATGCAATATCAATCTATATGGAAGACTTTGTATTTTATTTTGCTATTTTGCACATGGAAGAATTTGCATTTTACTCCACACATTTGCACACGCTTTAAGCAGCAGGGCATGGTCGAATCGAGGGTCAGCAAGCACTTTAAAGCTTTTCTTGCTGTGCTCTGTGCTTTAATAATGAATAATCTATACGATGGACTGTAGGACTTGGCCTTTTTGGCTAAAGTTCCCTAAAACTTTTTGCTTTCCCCCTAGACCGTTTCCTGACATAAAGTTGCCAAGTTGGATGCTATGGGTACTTTGCCACTGCTGATCAGTGTCAAAGTACCAGGGTTCCCTATGTAAAGTACAATGGTGATTGGTTGGCCATGATTGGTATGTTTGCCTTACTAGTAAAATCCCTAGTGATGTGCACTGTGTGTGCAAGGGCTAGTAATGCAGAGGCGCGCAGAGAGGGGAACTCAGGCTTTCAGTGTAGGGCCTGCGCGCAGTTTGCTAAGTTAGCATGTTGTCCTGACAAGTGCAACCACTTGTCAGGCCTTACTTTCCCTTTTGCGTACACAGTGGGCACCCCTGTGGTAGGTCCCAGGTAACCCCTGGGAAGGGTGCAGTGTAAGTAAAAGGCAGGACATATACTGAGGTGTGTGCTATGTCCTGACAGTGAAAAACACTCCATTTCGTTTTTCACTGGAGAAAGGCCATTCTGCCCATAGGACAGAATGGGGGAGGCGGGGTATTGTGTTTTGTTAGCCTAGTTTCTTATAAGTTTAAAATTGAGAGGTGAAGTTTGGTATGTATGAACTCACAGTGTCATAACACATCTTTCTATGAAAGTGGTTTTGTCACTGTGTGTTCAGAAGCCACTCTTTTAGAAAGTGGCTGAGTTGTTTGTTTTAAGCATTTCTGTGTGTCTCTGCTGAATGTGGATTGACTGTCTGGATCTGAGAGGTGCGAGGAGCTCGGAGGGGTCTTGACCCAGGGAGGGGTTGAGATGGCACCAGGCTTCCCTGCATCTGGAGAGGAGGGGGAGGAGAAGTCCGGGAGGTTAAAAGGCCTGGGCTGGTGCTATAAACCAATTGACCCTTCTCCTGCTGAGTGATTAAGGATCCAGACCCCCAGTATCAAAGGGAGAAAGGTGACACTGGGAGGGAGACACCCAGAACTGATTTAGGCAGGGGTCAGGGACCCCTGAGCACAACGAACTTCAAAGACATTTAGGGGTATAACTATGAGAGCTGAGGCCCCTGAACGTTGGAATAGAAATGGATTGAGACTGAAAAGGCTTAGACCCATTTTGTGGTCGAGAGGAACCTCTGCTAAGGAAGGAACAACTGAAGAGACTGCTGGGAAGGACCAACCTTTGCTTCGTGATCTGGGGCTGGTCTGCAGTTTGCTGTTTTAAGCAAGGAAGAGGCTGTTGGGACTGTGCTGTGTGCGCTGGGTCCCCCTGCTTGAAGAAGACTGTGCTTTGTGCTGTGTCTTGTAACCCCAAGGGCCCGAGGTGAGCTGGCTCCCTGTTTGGAAAATCAAAAAACGGGGGGAGGTAGAGGGATATGCTAGGTCCACCCTTCTGTTGCAATAGTAGACCTACAAAATCCGAGATGACGGATAAGGAACCTAGCAGAAAAAAGGAAGGGATTTTCACTCAGTCTGAGTCGGAAAATCTGCTGGAAAGGAAACATTTCCTTTCTTGAGTCCCCTCACTCACCAGAGTTTCCCCACGGTGACATGCTTCATCATAGGGGCCATCTCAACCCGCTGGGGGCCATCTCACCAGAAAAGTCAGCACTAGAATAGTGGAACACCGCAGTAACATCAGGTGCAAGCGGGCCACCACAAAAATGACGTCACATTTCATAGAGAAACAACATACACCCAACGATATGAGGTGGGTGGTCTTGGAACACATCAAAAACAATGACAATCTAGAACACAGACTCCTTGAAAAAGAGCAACGCTGGGTTTTCAAGTTACGCTCCGATAGCCAAGGTCTAAATGATAACATCCTGTGGGGCCAATTTACTAAATGAAACCAGACATTGCACACATAAGCCAAGGTTTAACTGAATGCTAGGGAAGCTGTGAAAAAACGCTTTACCAAATACACGCCATGGAGGGTACACTAGCAAGTTAACCTGCCTTGAAGTTAGACAACTACTGGAGTTTTTCTATGTTAATATTAATATGATTATTGACCTTTAGGAATAACTAACACCATAAGAAAAACAAGGGCACATAAGGTTTGCCAACGAGAGACTTATTTGGTTTTGACAGTAACCTGATGAAGGTGTATTAATAGCCCTCTAGAGCTTACATACATCGGCATTTTAGCAAAGATGATGGCCAATTTACCTAGACCGGACACACACATCTCTAGGTGTGTTCTTCCACGCGTTTCCTAGTGAAACCAAAGGGAGGTTCTAACATCAGTTTACAAACACCAATTTTCAAGCATAGAAGATGGCTAAAGTACCACCTACTAACTCACGAGTCTCTCTGTGTGTGAGTTTTTATTCATTTCTATTTCGTATGTGTATGTTTTTCACAATTTACATTGAACGCGCATTACTCACGAATAATTGTTCCCACCACTAAGAGGGCTGTTTCCATTAGCCAGTTACCGGCGGCCATCTTGTGAAGGTTTCCGCTCTAGTCTTCACAGCATGACTGAGCGGAAACACTTCCTACATATACCGGCACCCGAGGGAGACTCCCCAAAATGCGGTCTCGAGGGACACGAATAGGTAATTTGCCCGAGAAGAGAATTCAACAAGTAAGTCACTTTTCTTTCCAGGAGACGACCAGAAACCGGGCGGACTGCGGTACCATCCACAGCAATACCCGTTTTTCTCCCCTAAGCATTACGGAGTTTCTTAAGGGAAAAAGGCAATTAACTACGCTTTGTCCTCCGTTTCAGAGTTCGAGAACGAACCCCCTCACTCCCTCAAGACCATGAAGCACAATTTTGCTTCTTAATGAGTATGTCATTCTCTGTGTTATTATTTATTATTTTATGTATTGTTCGTCATGTCTTTTGTACTGTCACAAGGTGTACATGTTTTTAATACCACGCACTTGAAAAGCAGCGTTATGTTTTTCAGTAATGGTTTTCATTAACAGCAAGCAATCTGTTTTTCTTTGAAGCTAGCATGGCGAAACACGAGAATGCTGCATTTTGGCACACACCAAAGAGGAGTAACATGTGTTTGCGTTTTATACTTACCTACACCATTTGGGGGAGGCTGTCACTGATAACACTGTTCTTATTTCTATTTTGCAGATACTACGTGACTAATGTTTATCGTATGTAATATTAACGCTTGCTTATTAGTTGCAGCGTATTTCTTGATTTCACTTTACCTCACTTTAGGTCACATTTGGAGTGGTACACACAGGGCTGGACCCTGTGTTTGTCATGAAGAAGAGCTTTGGGGAGGCTCGAAACATGTTGACGTTTACTAGGGACCCCTAACTCATTATAGCTAGGTCCCCTAGAAACTCACCCCGTTTTTAACATACTGACTAGGAGCCAGAATAAAGTTATTTCGCCCACTAGTTAGGTACTTTTAACTCACTCCACTCCACAACACCACTGCACTACACATAGTTCCTCACTATATAGTGCTCCTACGTAACATCGCAAGTCGTAGCCGCCTCAATCCGCAGCGGGTTGAGATGGCCCCTATGATGAAGCATGTCACCGTGGGGAAACCCTGGTGAGTGAGGGGACTCAAGAAAGGAAATTTTTCCTTTCCAGCAGATTTTCCCTGTTTGGAAACACAGGAACATAAAAGTTTCCGGAGAAGTTTGAAGCAATGCGGTGGGCGCGTGTTGTGGCAGCTTGAAACCCACGGAAGGTGTGCCCTGTGATCTTCGACACACGGAAGAAGAAGTGAGACTCGGACGCGCTGGGTGCGTGTCGTGGTGCACCGCAGGCGCTGGTGGAGAGCGCCTGGTCGGCGCGTGCATCGACGGAGGAGTGAGTCTCAGACGAGCAGGGTGTGTGTCGGGGTGCACCTGAGGCACTGGTGAAGAGTGCCTGGTCATTGAGTGCACCGGAGGAGAAGTGGGGCTCGGACACGGTGAGCGTGTCGAAGTGCGGCTGGAGGCGTTGGTGAAGAGCGCCTGGATATCGGAGCACCGGAGTTGGAGTAAGTCTCAGTGAAGCAGTGAGCGTGCTTTGGTGCAACCTGGGACTGTGGAGGTGATCGGCGGATCATCATGTGCACCAGAAGAAAGTGAGTCTCTGCAGCGCAGTGTGCGTGTCTTAGTACCAACTGAGACCGCAGGAAGGAGTGCCTGGTGAACGTGCACTCGGAGTCAACATAAGGACTCATCAGCGTTGTGTGTGTGGCTTCGTGCCAGAAGAGACCCGGAGATTGCTGTGGTGAACGTGCACCCGGAGTAACGCAGTCTTAGGGGCGTGGGGTACGTGTGCCCTGCAGCCGCCGAAGACCTTCCTAACAGTCAAGGCCCGGACCGGCAGCCCCGGAGGAGCTGAGCTGCCAGGTCGAGCTGCTGAGGCCCATTGAGGAAGTTCTACACGGCAGGCCCAGTCCGTTAAGGAGGAGAGGAGAGTGGGGTCGCGCCCCCAGGGATCGTGGAACACTGCCTGGGCGGGGTGCGGGCTCGGAGGGACACTCTCTCGGCCTCTCAGTCCTTCTGGCGACGTGAGCCTTTGCTTCGGCTCAGGGTGAGGCCTGTACTGACCAAAGGAGTGGCAGTACTGGGGCCAGAGTGAGAAGCTGTGATCTAGGTCATCTTTGATCCATGTGGGGGCAACTGTTATGGAAGAGGCTGACTGTCGTAATACACATTGCCAATATTGCTGCTAACGAACTGCCGAACTGCCTTATGACGCCGGACAGTATTTCTGCATAACGAAGTACACGATTGTAGCGCTACGCATTGCATTATTTCTCCCTTGCAAAGTACAGGATTGCAGCGGCCAGTATTGCATTATTTCTTCATTGCAAAGTACATGATTGTAGCTACGCATTGCATTATTCCTTAAGTGCAAAGTACATGTTTGTAGCAGTACGCATTGCATTATTTCTCCCATTGCAAGGTACGTGGGTGTATCGTTACGCATTATATTATTTCTCCTGTGCTCAGCACATGATTGTATCGTTACGCAGTGCACTATTGTCTGTCCATTGAAACGTGTGTGATTCTAGCATTACGACCAGCATAGTATTTTAAAAGCGGCGGTTGGGATTTGAACCTAGCAGCCAGCCGGGACAAATATTACCCTGTATTATATGTTGATTCTTGTATCGTGTGGTCTGATTGTATATCTTTTTATACAAAGTTTATACTCGTTTTATCAAACTTGTGTGGAGTCCATTTGTGGTGTCACCAGTGGGTTGCTGTGGGCGTGGTTGCACATACTATACACTTGTGCCTTAGAGATAGGCCTGGCTGCTCGTGCCAAGCTAATAAGGGGGTGAGCAGGGCTATCTCAAACGGTGTCCTTTCTTGGCCTAATGTTGAGTGGGGAGTCCCATGTCGCGCATTTTGTGACAGTATTGCGGGCCTTGGACTCCGGTTTCCAACATGGATCTAGCACGTTATTCTGCTTTTTGCACATGTTTTAAGCACTAGAACATGGATGATCTTTAATTGAAAGTTCAGCACTCTAGGCATGTTTTGTTTTGCACAAAGCCTTTAACAAAATGTTTTTTTCGGTGACTGTATTTTTTAGAAGTATTGAACTTTTAACTTATGGCCGGCTGTTGTGCAAAGATATACTATGATTTTACTGGTTGGTAACTTGCAATGATTTTAATTAATCTCGCAATACATTTTTCATTCCATTATTATAAATCCTGGTTCTTCAGATTCGTCATGCTTCGCACTCGACAAGCCCAAAGTTACTGTTTATACGCATGACCTGGGCCTGTAACGCCCTTTCTGGGACGAAGTGTGAATAATGTTCCGGACATCGCTAGGGCGCACACTCGACCCTTAGATCGAAGAATGCTTGTTGGAGCTTTTCTCCAGACCGCCCAAAAGGAAGGTGGGAAATACATTTATCGATCTAGCCCTGGCCCTAGCTAAAAGGCAGAGAGTAATTACCTGGAAATCCGCCAGTGGACCTGTGACAGGGACATGGAAACGGGATGTAACTTACTGGGCTGGTGAAGAGGGCAGAGTCCTCATTAGGGAAGAGTCGAAAGGTCTGGGACGCCGTCCTTTAGCAGAGCAATGGAAGGAGGGACTAAACCCCTAGGAACTCCCAACACAGACACACCGCAGTGAAGAGGGGAGCGAGGGTGGGATAGGCCTGGGCTGGAGTGAATAGATGGGGCTTGGGACCTTAATACGTGCGCCATCTCTTGTGGAGACACCCAGGTATAGGGAGAACGCTGAGATTGGGCACAACAAAGTCTGGGTGGGTGAAGGAGGAAAGGGTACTCTCCACTTACTAATATTACTCCCCAAGCCCTACCCCCGTGCCTCCTTATGATGTTGTACCCGATCAAGCTGACTGACGCGGCTTTTTCTGAATTTACACGCAGAGCGATGTCCCGCTTTTCGAATCTTCTACTGAGAGAAACTCCCAGTGCATTGTCACTGTTAATCCACAAAGGGATTCTACAACGCTACGGCTGTGGCATAAAATTAATTGAGCCCCTCTGGCCCACCTACATACCCCATTGGATTGACAGCCTGTCCTCACATTGAGTACCCGGACGGGTCCTCATGTGAGTAAACCCTTTACCTCTATTCTTCACGTGTGGCACATCATTTTCACAAGGCTGCGCAATCATAAATTCAGATGTCCCTTCATCAATAGTCCTGAAGAGACTCCACATTGTTTTGAGGGTTGAAACGCCGTCGACAAACAGAAGAAGCAAACCACTTTCCCAGCACATATCATTGTATATAGCTGCTGTTCACATGGAATTATTTTGATAATGGTCGACTTGTACAAACTGTGGAAACCTTGTATATAATATTCACATTGTCACTTAGGTTTAGGTTCCCTTTGTTACTTGGGACACTATGCACAAATGTTGTTTTGATATATAATGTTTACTCCTAACTTTATTGTTTTAAAAATCCATAAAATATACTACACTGGAATCGGTGTGTTAGTGGTTCCTTCGCGCTCTGCCATTATCTAACCCTCTATATTACGATTGTGCTTATGTATCATAACCTCATAGTATATCATTCCACAGGAACCACTGTTTTCATATATATATATATATATATATATATATATATATATATATATATATATATATATATATATATATATATATATATATATATCGAATGGAGTTCGCCAACAACATCCAGTCCGCAAGGAAAAGATGAAACCGGACCCTTTACTTGGTGCTAGGTGAAATATTTTATTGTAGATGCCCCGCACCACCGCCACGACGCGTTTCGACCTACCAGAGGTCTTGTATATATATATATTACCTACTGGCGGTCGCCAGTAGGTAGTTATAGTTAGGACCTATTATCCATAGGAAATCCGCAACATTCTATTTGGAATACCTTTGGCGCCGGTTGACGAAATTTTCAAAACTGGTGGGGCGCTCCGGTCCGCTCCTATCCTGAAAGTCTCGGGGTGATTCGTCAAGCGGGGGCCGAGAAAAAAGGGCGGTCCCAAAACGTGTTTTCCCCATGCAATTTCCCATAGGAACCTTTAATCGCAGCTACAGCCCGAACTGCTGAACGGAATTACACCAAATTTGGCAAAGAGGTAGCCCTTGGTTCAGAGTCGTGCCTTTTGGTTAAATGGTGTAAATCCGTTCAGTAGTTCCTGAGAAAATCAAAAGTAAAATCACATATATATCTTTGGCCGCGCAGGATCCTCGCACCCTGCCGAGCACGAGCTGTATGCTAATTGGCTGTCAACACTCCAAACCAGGAAGTGTTGGCAGCCATCTTGTGCCTCGGTAGAACCGAGGCACAAGAAACCTAAGAAAAAAACGCGCAGAACGCAAAAAGGGGGCAGGGTAGAAACACCCTGACCCCCTAGGCCTGCTCAGGGGGTCCCACAAGGACCCCCAAGGCCTCAAAAAAAAAATATTTTTTTAAAATCGGCAAAATCTGCGCAGGGTGCGCGGATCCTGCCGATAAAAAAAAAAACGAAGCGTGGGCTCCCGCGCTTTGTTAATATTCAGCCCCCGGGGGGACCAAATCCCGGGGGCAATGTAAGAAATAGGGTGGGGGGCCCAAAGGGGCCCCCCAGCCCCGGGGACCGCCACCCCCGTGGCATTGTAAATAAGAGGGTGGGGGGGCTCAAAGGCCCCCCCAAGCCCCGTAGGACCGCCACCCCCGGGGCTTTATCAGAATATATGCGGGGGGGCTCACGGCCCCCCCGCAGCCCCGGGGACCGCCACCCCCCAGGGCTTGTTTCGTGATACTTTTTTTTTTTTTAAAACCTGTGTGGGGGGGCTCAAGCCCCCCCACACGCCCCAGGGACCGCCACCTCCCCGCAGCACTAAAGATTCAAATTGGGGGGGTCCGTGACGGACCCCCCAGCCCCGGGGACCACCACCCCCGGGGCTTTGTAAAAGATGGGAGGGGGGCCGTGCGGCCCCCCTCCTGGAGCCTTGTCGTGGCCCTGGGGACCGCCACCCCCCAGGGCCGGCTCCTGCAGTGTCCCGGGGTGCCCACCCCCGGGACACTGTAGTTTGCAATGACAGGGCGGGAGCCTCGCGGCTCCCACCCTGTCATTGCAAACTGCTTTGCTTCATTGAAGCGAGAGCAGGGAAACCTGCTCTCGCTTCAATGAAGCAAAGCAGATTGCTTTTCCACATGGGGAGCAGCATGTTAGCTGCTCCCCATGTGGAAAGCAATGCCGGCTCCCGCAGGACGCGGGAGCCGGCTGGGACCGTGGGGAGTTGGGGACCCCCCACGGTCCCCAACGGAGAGGCCAGCCCCGGGGATGGGGTCCCCGGGGCTACAGTGGCTCGGGAGGGGGCCACTCGGCCCCCCTCCCCAAAAGTAAAAAAAAAAAATAGAAAGGCCGGCCTCGGGGGATGGGGTCCCCGGGGCCATAAGTGGCCCGGGAGGGGGGCCACGCGGCCCCCCTCCCCAACTGTTTAAAAAAAAAAAAAAAAAAAAAACGGCCATGCCCCGGGGGATGGGGTCCCCGGGGCCGATTAAGGCCTCGGGAGGGGGGCCATGCGGCCCCTTCCACATTTTTTAAATTTGTAAAAAAAAATTAGGGGGCAGGCCCTGTGTAGCCCCCCTTGTTAAAAAAATAATTTTAAAAAAAGACCGGCATCGCGCCGGAGGCCACGCCCCCTCCTTTCATCACTCTGCAAACGCGCCCCCTGGCGTGTTTACAGATGGGGAACGTATTCCCCTTGAATACTGGGGGTCCCTGGGGGCCAACTAGCCCACCAGGAACCTCCAGTATGCGCCAGGGGGCTGCGTTGCAGAGAGGTGTTCTGAGGCCACGCCCCTTTTTACACCTCTCTGCAACGCAGCTCTGTGGCGCTTAGTGGAGGTAGGTGGTGGGCTAGTTGCACCCCAGGGACCCTCAGGATTCAAGGGGAGTTAATCCCCCAACTTAAAACGCACCACGGGGCGCGTTTGCACAGTGGTGAAGGAAGGGGGCGTGGCCTGAGGTGACATGTCTGCAAACACGCCCTGTGGCGCGTTTTAAGTTAGAGAATTAATTCCTCCTCAATCCTGTGGGTCCCTGGGGGCCAACTAGCCCACCAGGTACCTCCAGTATGCGCCAGGGGGCTGCGTTGCAGAGACGTGTTCAGAGGCCACGCCCCTTTTTACAACACTCTGCCACGCAGCTCCATGGTGCTTACTGGAGGTACCTGGTGGGCTAGTAATTCTCTTTCAATACTGAGGGTCCCTGAGGGCAAACTAGCCCAACAGGTATCTCCAGTATGCGCCAGGGAGCTGCGTTGCAGACAGGTGTTCAGAGGCCACGCCCCTTTTTACACCTCTCTGGAACGCAGCTCTGTGGCGCTTAGTGGAGGTACCTAGTGGGCTAGTTTGACCCTAGGGACCCTTAGGATTCAAGGGGACTTAATCTCGCAACTTAGAACGGCCACAGGGCCACAGGGCGTGTTTACACAGTGGTGAAGGGAGGGGATGGGGCCTGAGGTGACGTGTGCAAACACGCCCTGTGGCGCGTTTTAAGTTGGGGAAATAATTCCCCTTCAATCCTGAGGGCCCCTGGGGGCCAAGTAGCCCACTAGGTGCTTCCAGGAAGTGCCACTGCGCTGCGTTGCAGAGAGGTGGTGCAGGCCGTGCCCCTTTTTACACCTCTCTGCAATGGTGCTTACTGGACGTACCTAGTGGGCTAATTTGCACCCAGGGACCCTCAGGATTCAAGGGGAGTTAATCTCCCAACTTAAAATGGCCACAGGGCGTGTTTACACAGTGGGGAAGGGAGGGGACGGGCCTGAGGTGACGTGTGCAAAGACGCCCTATGGCGCGTTTTAAGTTGGGGAAATAATTCCCCTTCAATGCTGAGGGCCCATGGGGGCCAACTAGTCCACCAGGTGCTTCCAGTAAGCACCACTGCGCTGCGTTGCAGAGAGGTGGTCCAGGCCGTGCCCATTTTCTCTGCAACGCAGCTCTGTGGTGCTAAGTAGAGATACCTGATGGGCTAGTTGTACCCAAGGGACACTCAGGATTCAAGGGGACTTTATCCCCCAAATTAAAACGGCCACAGGGTGTGTTTGCACACGTCAGCTCAGCCACCCCCCTCCCTTCACCAGTGTGCAAACGCGCACTGTGGCACGTTTTAAGAGGTTGTTTTAATCCCCCTGCCCTATTATATACTAGGGGCTTACAGAGGAGGTCATGCTAATAACAGGGGTACCCCAACGCATAGTGTTCCCTAGTGTATGTAGGTGTTTTAACTGTATTCTAAGTGTGTTTTAGCATAGCACTGGCTCTAGGACTGGTTAGTCAGAGTCAGTTACCACCAGTACCCATCTGAAAAAGTTGAGGGTACAGGATGATTTTGCAACAAGGCCTCTTTCTGCTCTTCTGTTTGTTCTTTCTGCACGTCTTTCTTCTTCCTGCACTTTTCTTCGTCTTTGAGGACTTCTGTTGCTTCTTTCTGCATTTCTTTTTCTTCTTTCTGTGTGTTTTTTCTTCTTTCTTCACATGTCCTACCTCTGTAGGCATAGTTAGAAACTAGCATTTAAAAAAGCTTTGAAATTCACTTAAAAAACCATAGGTTTCAGTTACGTTAAAGTTAGAAATTAGCATTTAAAAAACCTTTGAAATTCACAAAAAAAAAACATAGGTTTCAGGCACGTTATAGTTAGGAATTAGCATTTAAAAAACCTTTGAAATTCACAGAAAAAACCATAGGTTTCAGGGGCGTTATAGTTAGCTGGACATTTCACTCGTACAAAACCATTGAAATTCCCCGTTATAGTTAGTTCAGCTAACTATAACTCGCGCGCCCTCAATGCACTGCTGATGACGTCACATATTACATCACTCATGACATGGTCAGTGACATCACTCATGACATCTCAAATGACATCACTGATGACATCACTGATGACATCATCCTTGTAATAGAGTGGCAGACCTCCTCTCACCCTAATATAACCTTTGATACACACATTCAAAAATAGAAACTAAAATTTTCAAAAAAATGGACATACCAATACCAGTTACAACAACCTATTCAGTAATTCCAAGATCTACATACACATTCACTCATTCACCAACAGTCCTATATAGTCACTCATACATGTACTCACTCATCATATGTACTCATACACCTATACATCCTGTTACACACCGCCACTCATTCATAGAGTTACTCACACACATAGTCACTCATGCTAATAAAGAATCAAACATCCATTTACTTCCATATACAGTTATACACACACCACTACACTTACTTCTACAGAAACGTACACATACTTACTCTCTTAAACAATCACTTATAGAAACACATACTTATTTATACAGGAACTCTTCCAATCTCTCACTCTCACATATACTCACTTATATACACCAATACTCACATATACTAGTTTAAAACATATGTAGTTACTCATAAAGACACTATTGAGACAGTCATTCACTCACTAACACACCCATACACACACTCATCCACCCATACAGTCCTGCACACATGCTGTCTTCAACACATACAAACAGTGAGTCACTCATTCATGCATCTATGCGCTAAGTAATACCCCCAACCAACCATACAGACACTCAGACACTCATACTGCTCCTCAAAAAACCAACTAATAACCCATATAGACACTCATGTAGCTACTCACCAACCCATGCAGCCACTTATACACAAAGTGACAGACTGATACAGATATTTAAATATTTAAACATTACTCGCTAAGCCATATATTCACTAAGATACACTTAATCAGTCAGTTATACAATCAATTTTACAAAAAAAAAACATCCATTTAGACACTTATTTACCCATTTATTCTCCCATCAACCTTGAGATATACGTATATAAAAAATATTTAATTTTCAGAAAGACACACATTCACTGGATGATGTCATCAGTGATGTCATCAGTGATGTCACTGACCATGTCATGAGTGATGTAATATGTGACTTCATCAGCAGTGCATTGCGGGCGCGCGAGTTATAGTTAGCTGAACTAACTATAATGGGGGAATTTCAATGGTTTTGTACGAGTGAGATGTCCAGCTAACTATAACGCCCCTGAAACCTATGGTTTTTTCTGTGAATATATATATATATATATATATATATATATATATATATATATACAAAAAAAGAGTTGCCTCTAGGTGGGATGCACTCCCAGGTGGAAATTACGCCAAAGCAAGGGCACACGCCATGAACAAAGTCCTTTTCTGGTTAACCTGCCAGACGCGTTTCGGGCCAATGCCCTCTTCAGTGGCAGACCATGTGACGTGCCGGCATGCGGCAACCACCAGTAAATCCCCATAATAATAACGCTCAGGTGAACCACCTGAAGCAATGCTTCCTGGGACTGGTGGTTCAGTAAAACCCAAGTGGGTCACCGCCGGCACTCACAAAAATGTCTTAAAAGGATTGCCGATGTTCGCGCCGGCACCCCTGCATATAACAGGCACCTCCTGTTCCACAGTTAGCTGCCCCAATAGAGCAGCCGCGGACCCGCAAGTGTTTCGCGGTGGTGCAATCCCGCGACCAGGCAGGCCGCTGTACAAAATACAAAAAAGAGTTGCCTCTAGGTGGGATGCACTCCCAGGTGGAAATTACGCCAAAGCAAGGGCACACGCCATGAACAAAGTCCTTTTCTGGTTAACCTGCCAGACGCGTTTCGGGCCAATGCCCTCTTCAGTGGCAGACCATGTGACGTGCCGGCATGCGGCAACCACCAGTAAATCCCCATAATAATAACGCTCAGGTGAACCACCTGAAGCAATGCTTCCTGGGACTGGTGGTTCAGTAAAACCCAAGTGGGTCACCGCCGGCACTCACAAAAATGTCTTAAAAGGATTGCCGATGTTCGCGCCGGCACCCCTGCATATAACAGGCACCTCCTGTTCCACAGTTAGCTGCCCCAATAGAGCAGCCGCGGACCCGCAAGTGTTTCGCGGTGGTGCAATCCCGCGACCAGGCAGGCCGCTGTACAAAATACAAAAAGAGTTGCCTCTAGGTGGGATGCACTCCCAGGTGGAAATTACGCCAAAGCAAGGGCACACGCCATGAACAAAGTCCTTTTCTGGTTAACCTGCCAGACGCGTTTCGGGCCAATGCCCTCTTCAGTGGCAGACCATGTGACGTGCCGGCATGCGGCAACCACCAGTAAATCCCCATAATAATAACGCTCAGGTGAACCACCTGAAGCAATGCTTCCTGGGACTGGTGGTTCAGTAAAACCCAAGTGGGTCACCGCCGGCACTCACAAAAATGTCTTAAAAGGATTGCCGATGTTCGCGCCGGCACCCCTGCATATAACAGGCACCTCCTGTTCCACAGTTAGCTGCCCCAATAGAGCAGCCGCGGACCCGCAAGTGTTTCGCGGTGGTGCAATCCCGCGACCAGGCAGGCCGCTGTACAAAATACAAAAAAGAGTTGCCTCTAGGTGGGATGCACTCCCAGGTGGAAATTACGCCAAAGCAAGGGCACACGCCATGAACAAAGTCCTTTTCTGGTTAACCTGCCAGACGCGTTTTGGGCCAATGCCCTCTTCAGTGGCAGACCATGTGACGTGCCGGCATGCGGCAACCACCAGTAAATCCCCATAATAATAACGCTCAGGTGAACCACCTGAAGCAATGCTTCCTGGGACTGGTGGTTCAGTAAAACCCAAGTGGGTCACCGCCGGCACTCACAAAACATGTCTTAAAAGGATTGCTGATGTTCGCGCCGGCACCCCTGCATATAACAGGCACCTCCTGTCCACAGTTAGCTACCCCAATAGAGCAGCCGCGGACCCGCAATCGGCAATCCTTTTTAAGACATTTTTGAATGTGAGTGCCGGCGGTGACCCACTTGGGTTTCACTGAACCACCAGTCCCAAGAAGCATTGCTTCAGGTGGTTCACCTGAGCGTTATTATTATGGGGATTTACTGGTGGTTGTCGCATGCCGGCACGTCACATGGTCTGCCACTGAAGAGGGCATTGGCCCGAAACGCGTCTGGCAGGTTAACCAGAAAAGGACTTTGTTCATGGCGTGTGCCCTTGCTTTGGCGTAATTTCCACCTGGGAGTGCATCCCACCTAGAGGCAACTCTTTTTTGTATTTTGTACAGCGGCCTGCCTGGTCGTGGGATTGCACCACCGCGAAACACTTGTGGGTCCGCAGCTGCTTTATTGGGGCAGCTAACTGTGGAACAGGAGGTGCCTGTTATATGCAGGGGTGCCGGCGTGAACATCGGCAATCCTTTAAGACATTTTTGAATGTGAGTGCCGGCGGTGACCCACTTGGGTTTTACTGAACCACCAGTCCCAGGAAGCATTGCTTCAGGTGGTTCACCTGAGCGTTATT
The DNA here is from genome assembly GCA_963921515.1 of Calotriton arnoldi. Lineage (NCBI taxonomy): Eukaryota > Metazoa > Chordata > Amphibia > Caudata > Salamandridae > Calotriton > Calotriton arnoldi. The sequence goes on along the minus strand of CAWUFW010011501.1, from coordinate 104,265 downwards.
ATTATGGGGATTTACTGGTGGTTGTCGCATGCCGGCACGTCACATGGTCTGCCACTGAAGAGGGCATTGGCCCGAAACGCGTCTGGCAGGTTAACCAGAAAAGGACTTTGTTCATGGCGTGTGCCCTTGCTTTGGCGTAATTTCCACCTGGGAGTGCATCCCACCTAGAGGCAACTCTTTTTTGTATTTTGTTCAGCGGCCTGCCTGGTCGCGGGATTGCACCACCGCGAAACACTTGCGGGTCCGCAGCTGCTTTATTGGGGCAGCTAACTGTGGAACAGGAGGTGCCTGTTATATGCAGGGGTGCCGGCGTGAACATCGGCAATCCTTTTAAGACATTTTTGAATGTGAGTGCCGGCGGTGACCCACTTGGGTTTTACTGAACCACCAGTCCCAGGAAGCATTGCTTCAGGTGGTTCACCTGAGCGTTATTATTATGGGGATTTACTGGTGGTTGTCGCATGCCGGCACGTCACATGGTCTACCACTGAAGAGGGCATTGGCCCGAAACGCATCTGGCAGGTTAACCAGAAAAGGACTTTGTTCATGGCGTGTGCCCTTGCTTTGGCGTAATTTCCACCTGGGAGTGCATCCCACCTAGAGGCAACTCTTTTTGTATTTTGTACAGCGGCCTGCCTGGTCGCGGATTGCACCACCGCGAAACACTTGCGGGTCCGCAGCTGCTTTATTGGGGCAGCTAACTGTGGAACAGGAGGTGCCTGTTATATGCAGGGGTGCCGGCGTGAACATCGGCAATCCTTTTAAGACATTTTTGAATGTGAGTGCCGGCGGTGACCCACTTGGGTTTTACTGAACCACCAGTCCCAGGAAGCATTGCTTCAGGTGGTTCACCTGAGCGTTATTATTATGGGGATTTACTGGTGGTTGTCGCATGCCGGCACGTCACATGGTCTGCCACTGAAGAGGGCATTGGCCCGAAACGCGTCTGGCAGGTTAACCAGAAAAGGACTTTGTTCATGGCGTGTGCCCTTGCTTTGGCGTAATTTCCACCTGGGAGTGCATCCCACCTAGAGGCAACTCTTTTTGTATTTTGTACAGCGGCCTGCCTGGTCGCGGGATTGCACCACCGCGAAACACTTGCGGGTCCGCAGCTGCTTTATTGGGGCAGCTAACTGTGGAACAGGAGGTGCCTGTTATATGCAGGGGTGCCGGCGTGAACATCGGCAATCCTTTTTAAGACATTTTTGAATGTGAGTGCCGGCGGTGACCCACTTGGGTTTTACTGAACCACCAGTCCCAGGAAGCATTGCTTCAGGTGGTTCACCTGAGCGTTATTATTATGGGGATTTACTGGTGGTTGTCGCATGCCGGCACGTCACATGGTCTGCCACTGAAGAGGGCATTGGCCCGAAACACGTCTGGCAGGTTAACCAGAAAAGGACTTTGTTCATGGCGTGTGCCCTTGCTTTGGCGTAATTTCCACCTGGGAGTGCATCCCACCTAGAGGCAACTCTTTTTTGTATTTTGTACAGCGGCCTGCCTGGTCGCGGGATTGCACCACCGCGAAACACTTGCGGGTCCGCAGCTGCTTTATTGGGGCAGCTAACTGTGGAACAGGAGGTGCCTGTTATATGCAGGGGTGCCGGCGTGAACATCGGCAATCCTTTTAAGACATTTTTGAATGTGAGTGCCGGCGGTGACCCACTTGGGTTTTACTGAACCACCAGTCCCAGGAAGCATTGCTTCAGGTGGTTCACCTGAGCGTTATTATTATGGGGATTTACTGGTGGTTGTCGCATGCCGGCACGTCACATGGTCTGCCACTGAAGAGGGCATTGGCCCGAAACGCGTCTGGCAGGTTAACCAGAAAAGGACTTTGTTCATGGCGTGTGCCCTTGCTTTGGCGTAATTTCCACCTGGGAGTGCATCCCACCTAGAGGCTTTTTGTATTTTGTACAGCGGCCTGCCTGGTCGCGGGATTGCACCACCGCGAAACACTTGCGGGTCCGCAGCTGCTTTATTGGGGCAGCTAACTGTGGAACAGGAGGTGCCTGTTATATGCAGGGGTGCCGGCGTGAACATCGGCAATCCTTTTTAACCCCTTCCATGCGCGGCCGATTTTCGCCCTGTGCGAGGCGTTTCATTAAGCGGACGGGTTCATGACGAGCTCAGCTCGTCATGCGCACACGAGCACTGTGCAGCATGACGAGCTGAGCTCGTCATGAGCATGGAAGGGGTTAAGACATTTTTGAAAGTGAGTGCCGGCGGTGACCCACTTGGGTTTTACTGAACCACCAGTCCCAGGAAGCATTGCTTCAGGTGGTTCACCTGAGCGTTATTATTATGGGGATTTACTGGTGGTGTTCGCATGCCGGCACGTCACATGGTCTGCCACTGAAGAGGGCATTGGCCCGAAACGCGTCTGGCAGGTTAACCAGAAAAGGACTTTGTTCATGGCGTGTGCCCTTGCTTTGGCGTAATTTCCACCTGGGAGTGCATCCCACCTAGAGGCAACTCTTTTTTGTATTTTGTACAGCGGCCTGCCTGGTCGCGGGATTGCACCACCGCGAAACACTTGCGGGTCCGCAGCTGCTTTATTGGGGCAGCTAACTGTGGAACAGGAGGTGCCTGTTACATGCAGGGGTGCCGGCGTGAACATCGGCAATCCTTTTAAGACATTTTTGAATGTGAGTGCCGGCGGTGACCCACTTGGGTTTTACTGAACCACCAGTCCCAGGAAACATTGCTTCAGGTGGTTCACCTGAGCGTTATTATTATGGGGATTTACTGGTGGTTGTCGCATGCCGGCACGTCACATGGTCTGCCACTGAAGAGGGCATTGGCCCGAAACGCGTCTGGAAGGTTAACCAGAAAAGGACTTTGTTCATGGCGTGTGCCCTTGCTTTGGCGTACTTTCCACCTGGGAGTGCATCCCACCTAGAGGCAAGTCTTTTTTTGTGTGTGTATATATATATATATATATGTATATATATATATATATTCTACTGGCGGTCGCCAGTAGATAGTTATAGTTAGGACCTATTATCCATAGGAAATCCGCGACATTCTATTTGAAATAACGTTGGCGCCGGTTGACGAATCTTCGCGAAAGTTTCCAACTTGTTGGGGCGCTCCGGTCCGCTCCTACCCTGAAAGTCTCGGGGTGATTCGTTAAGCGGTGGCCGAGAAAATAGGGGGTCCCAAAACGTGTTTTCCCCATTCATTTTCCCATAGGAAACTTTAGACACGGCTACAGCCCGAACTGCTGAACGGAATTACACCAAATTTGGCAAAGAGGTAGTTCTTGGTTCAGAAAGAACCCTTTTTGTTAAATGGTGTAAATCCGTTCTGTAGTTGCTGAGAAAATCAAAAGTAAAAGTACATATATATCTATGGCCGCCTCGGATTCGCGCACCCTCCCGATCACGAGCTGTCTGATAATTGGCTGTCAACACTCCAAACCAGGAAGTGTTGGCAGCCATCTTGTTCCTCGGTAGAACCGAGGAACAAGAAAGCAGTAAAAAAGTGCGCAAAACGCACAAAGGGGGCAGGGTAGAAACACCCTGACCCCTAGGTCTGCTCAGGGGGTCCCACAAGGACCCCTGGGCAGAAAAAGCATTTTTTTTTTTTAAATCGGCAGGATGCACTCAGGGAGCGCGAATCCTGCCGGAAAAAAAATCGAAGCGCGGTCTCCCGCGCTCGATGTAAATTTGCCCCGGGTGGGCCAAGTCCCGGGGGCATGCTGGGGGGTTTATTTTATGTATGGGGGCCTCTAAGGGCCCCCAAGCCCGGGACCGCCACCTCCCGGGCTTTTTTTTTAAACCTGTGTGTGGGGGCTCCAGCCCCCACACGCCCGGGACCACCACCTCCCGGGGCACTAAGAAAATTGAAAATGGGGGTCCGTTTTGGACCCCCAAGCCCCGGGGACCACCACCTCCCCGGAGCTTTCAAAATGTAGGGAGGGGGCCGCGCGGCCCCCTCCTGGAGCCCTTGATGGCCCTGGGGACCGCCACCCCCAGGGCCGGCTCCTGCAGTGTCCCGGGTGCCTACCCCCAGGACACTGCTGTTTGCTATGACAGGACGGGAGCCTCGCGGCTCCCGTCCTGTCATAGCAAACTTGGTTTGCATTTTGAAAGAGAGAGCAGGAAACCTGCTCTCTCTTTCAAAATGCAAACCAATTGCTTTTCCACACGGGGAGCAGCATGTTAGCTGCTCCCCATGTGGAAAGCAATGCCGGCTCCCGTAGGACACGGGGAGCCGGCGGGACTGTGGGGGTTTGGGGACCCCCACAGTCCCCAACCAGAGGCCAGGCCCCGGGGATGGGGTCCCCGGGGCCATAAGTGGCCCGGGAGGGGGCCACGCAGCCCCCTCCCCAAATGTAAAAAATAAATAAAATAAAAAAATAAGGGCAAGGCCGGCCCCGGGGATGGGGTCCCCGGGGCCTTACATGGCCTGAGGAGGGGGCCACGCAGCCCCCTCCATATTTTTTATTTAAAAAGAGGGCATGCCCCGGGGATGGGGTCCCCGGGGCCAATAGAGGCCCAGGGAAGAAGGGCCACGCGGCCCCCTTCCCGTTTTTTTTTTTTTTTAAATAAAACAAAAAGAAATGCTCAGGCCCCGGGGGATGGGGTCCCCGGGGCCAAAAGTGGCCGAGGGAAGGGGGGCCACGCAGCCCCCTCCCATAATTTTTTTTTTTTTTTTAAACGGCATTGTGCCGGAGGCCCCGCCTTCCTCCCTGCAGTACTCTGCAAACGCGCCCCCTGGCGCGTTTAAGAAGGGGAGTAATTCCCTTGAATACTGGGGTCCCTGGGGCCAACTAGCCCACCAGGAACCTCCAGTATGCGCCAGGGGCTGCCTTGCAGAGAGGTGTACAGAGGCCACGCCCCTTTTACACCTCTCTGCAACGCAGCTCTGTGGCGCTTAATGGAGGTAGCTGGTGGGCTAGTTGCACCCCAGGGACCCTCAGGATTCAAGGGAGTTAATCCCCGACTTAAAACGCGCCACGGGCGCGTTTGCACAGTGGTGAAGGGAGGGCGGGCCTGAGGTGACATGTGTGCAAACAGGCGCTGTGGCGCGTTTTAAGATGGGGAATTAAATCCCCTTCAATCCTGAGGGTCCCTGAGGCCAACTAGCCCAACAGGTACATCCAGAAAGCGCCACAGAGCTGCGTTGCAGAGAGGTGTAAAAGGGGTGTGGCCTCTCTACACGTCTCTGCAACGCAGCCCCTGGCGCATACTGGAGGTTCCTGGTGGGCTAGTTGGCCCCTAGGGACCCTCATGATTCAAGGGGACTTAATCCCCCAACTTAAAACGCGCCACGGGGCGCGTTTGCACAGATGTCACCTCAGGCCCGCCCCCTCCCTTCACCATTGTGCAAATATTCCTCTAAAATCTGCCGAACTACGAATTCTGATTTACTCACCTGTTATCAGGAGAGACCTCAGTGCTGCATCTTTCAGCCCAGTACTAATCCTGAAAAGTAATTTTAACCGTACTTACCAGTAACTTGAATTTCCTTCCATAGGATATCATTGCCTGCTTTTTGCTGAAAAAGTTTCATTGCCTGCTTTTTGCTGAAAAAGTTTCTAAGTGTTGATTTTTGAAACATACAAATATTCCTCTAAAATCAGCCGAAATACGAATTCCGATTTACTCACCTGTTATCAGGAGAGACCTCAGTGCTGCATCTTTCAGCCCAGTACTGATCCTCAAAAGTAATTTTAACCATACTTACCAGTAACTTGAATTTCCTTCATAGGCTAACATTGACTGGTTTCACTTGGAAATTCTTCTAAGTGTGGAGTTTTGGAACTTTATAATATTCCTCTAAAATCAACCAAAGTACGAATTCCAATTTACTCACCTGTTATCAGGAGAGAACCCAGTGCTGCATCTTTTAGCCCAGCACTGACCCTAAAAAGTAATTTTAACCGTACTTACCAGTAACTTATATTTTCTTCCATAGGAATCCATTGTCTGGTTTTCAGCAGAAAAGTTTCAAAGTGTCGATTTTCACAAACTACAAATATTCCTTAAAAATCGCCTGTATGACTTAAACGCATTCTTTCAACTGTTTACAGGAGATGCACCAGTGCTGGATCCAGGATCCAACACTGAGTAAGAAAAAGTAACGATAACAGTTTTTACCTGCTAAGTGAATTTCCTTCCATAGGATAACATTGGTGATTCTATGAGAAAAAGTTTCTAAGTGTCAACTTTTAAAATACAATAATATTCCTTAAAAATCACTACTGTAACCAAAATGCTTTTACTCATCTGTTTACAGGAGATGTCCCAGGACTGAATCTAGGATCCAGTCCTGTGGTTAGAAAAGTAATCCATAAAGTAACTAATTGCATTTAACTAGAAATTCACATTGAGCTGAATGTTGCATTGTGTTTGAAAATGTGTTGCCCATTGCAACAACTGTAACTACTGTACTTAAAAGTCTATTGCCTATGTGCAAAGTATTTAAACTAAAGTAATTCATTCTGAGAAAGTATTTTTTGTAATGTAATGTATAATGTAATTACAATGTAATTTAATAAATAAAATATCTAAAAATAAAGTTTTAAAAAATGTAGTAAATCAGTGTCAAAAAAATAAATATAACAATTTATACATTTAAAAATTGTCATTTACAAAACCTTTGAAATTCACTGAAAAAACCATAGGTTTTAGGGGCGTTATAGTAAGAAATTAGCATTTAAAAACCTTTGAAATTCACTGAAAAAACCACAGGTTTCAGGCACGTTATAGTTAGAAATTAGCATTTAAAAAACCTTTGAAATTCACTGAAAAAACCATAGGTTTCAGACACGTTATAGTCAGAAATTAGCATTTAAAAAACCTTTGAAATTCACTGAAAAAACCATAGGTTTTAGGGACAGTTATAGTTAGTTGGACATTGCACTCGTACAAAACCCGTGAAATTCCCCGTTATAGTTAGTTCAGCTAACTATAACTCGCGCCCCGCAATGCACTGCTGATGACGTCACATATTACATCACTCATGACATGGTCAGTGACATCACTGATGACATCACTGATGACATCTCAAATGACATCACTGATGACATCATCCACGTGATAATCTGATGCACCTCCTCACACCCTAATATAACCTTTGATACACGCACTGTAAATTACAGACTGCCATTCGCAAAACCATAGACACTCCAACACCAATAACTACATACACACTCACTGATTCTTAGGTCTACACACACATCCACTCACTCACCCGTACAGTCACTCATACTTACGGTCACTCAGTACAGGACTAACATATGCACTCATACACCTATATAGACACTCACACACCACCACTCATCCATAGAGGTACTCACACACCTAGTCAGTCATGCAAATAATTAATCACACTGCCATTTACTCACCTATACAGTTATACACACACCAGCTCACTTACTCATACAATACTAGCACATTCTTACGCTCTTATACAATCACTGATACAAGTACACAGTCATCCATACAGCCACTCTCACAATCACACACTCTCACTTATAGCCATTTATATACTCCAAACACATATATACTGCCTTTCACATATGTAGTTACTCACACTTCTACCACTGAGATATACATTCACTCACTAACACACCCATACACACAGTCACCCACCCATACAGTCCATCACAGATGCACTCTTGAAACCATGCACCCAGTGAATCACCCACTCACACATCTATGCACAGAGTCACACACACCCCACCCACACAAACACTCAGGCACCCATACAGATACTCACACAACCAATCAATAACCCATGTAGACACTCATGTAGCTATTCACAAACCCATGCAGCCGCTTACACACCAACAGACAGACGGATACAGAGATTCACACAGTTTAGTCACTAACCCATGCATTCAGTAAGACATGTTTAATCACTCACTTATAGAGTCAGTCACGCACCTACTAAATCATCCATACAGACACTTATACACCCACTCATTCTTCAATACGCCTTTCCCTATATATATTAAAAAATATTTAAACTTTACAGAAACACAGTCACTGCATGATGTCATCAGTGATGTCATTTGAGATGTCATCAGTGATGTCATCAGTGATGTCACTGACCATGTCATGAGTGATGTAATATGTGACGTCATCAGCAGTGCATTGCGGGGGCGCGAGTTATAGTTAGCTGAACTAACTATAACGGGGGAATTTCACGGGTTTTGTACGAGTGCAATGTCCAACTAACTATAACTGTCCCTAAAACCTATGGTTTTTTCAGTGAATATATATATATGTATATATATATATATAATCCTTATGATGTGCAGTGCACAGCATGCTGATCGCAGACCCGAGAGGGGGCAACGGGGTTCCCCCTGGACCCCCCTCCTACGAACCGACTCCCCAAGACCATAACTCTGATCTATAGTGCTACCCCCCCTGCACAAGTTAGTAGTTTTGTTTGATAACAGACAGGTGCATTTTCACTCCCCCTTTCCAAGCCGGGTGGATTAGTTTCGAATACGACACATCTTCATAGGAATCTCACATTATGTTGCAATGACACAAGTCTTTCCTTGACTATATTGGGGACACTGGGTATTATTTTTATACTGTACAACATGTTATTCATGAGTATACAGCTCCATGCCCTGACTGGGGAGGCAAACCCCAATGATTTCTTACGTAACAATTTGAAATATGTCATGTGCACATTGATAGCCTGTCTGCTTCTTTGCATACTTAATAAATGGCAATAAAAATATGTTTGGAAAAAAAACAAGCTCAAAGTTACCATGTAAAAAAATCTAATGATACGGAAAGACAAGAACAATTAATGACAGACACTTTACAAAACTGTACATAAATCTACCCTGTTACCACACGATGTACCAATGTATCACTGCTGTTGGTTCATCGTTGAGGTTTTGCCATCTGTTCATCCCAATAGCTTGTTCATTCGAAGCCTTACTCACCACTTTGTTTTCCACTTTACCACATCTATTTGCTGCTTCTGACCCTAATTTAGAGGCGCTTAGGCTAAAATTCATGAACCTTAGCAACTCCATCTTGCTTCAGCCACACAAATGTACTGCTATAACACTAACACATGCACGGGCTTCAGGACTAACAACTGAAATGGTATTTTGCTAACCTCGACTAGAGATGCCATGAAAATAAGGTAGATGTTCTTGTCTTAGCATTCACAATCCTTTCTCAAGGTTATATCCACAGTGGGAAGAATGCACGGTTCTGCTAATGTTATCACATGTGCCAGGGAGCAGTTGCTACAAGCGGGATCCACAATAAAAGTAACCAGAAGACCTTCTTGAATTTGCTTCCCAATCAGTCTCCAATCAGCATGGTAGCTTTGTTGGAATTTGGGGCAGTTACTCAACAAGAACAAAGGATCCTTTTGGTTCGCTTCAGCCAGGCTATCTACTATGAAGTGGAGGCAGACGGGATGGACCGGGCCACAGGAGGCTGGATCTGTATTCCACATACTATGCCAGACATCAAGTAAACAACCAGGGGTATCTCAGAGAGGATTGCGATCTGAAGCAAGTGGCCTCCAGAGGAACCGAACCTCATGTAGCGAAAAACCCAATTCCTTCTTCCCCTTGGATATTCACAAGCTAAATGAGGTTCTTATTGGATCAGAGACTGACGCATTCAGCACAGGGTGTCCTCAAAATGTTCGGTAGTATTAAAGTGAACTGGCCTACTTATGTCTTTTTAGACTAAAGACAAGGTGAATTACCAGAAGCCAGCAGTCCCAATGTAAAATGGAGAAGAAAGATGGGAAAAGACTTCTCTTGACTTTGGTAACTTAGAGATATAGGTCTGTGTAACAGGAAGAATGAAAATTGCAATGAATCTAGATCTGATATTATCATAGACTCCAGCACTTTCATCCTTCTTGGAGACCTGAACTTTCATCTAGAACGTCACCGGACCCACCCACACCGTCGGACACTTCCTTGACCTTGTCTTCTCTACACTAAGCAACATCACAGTCAAGAAACCAATGCCTACCACCTGGAAGGACCACGTCCTCGTGAGTTTCAAGATTACCATCCCGGACCACAGGAGAACCACCACCTTGGGACAAGTCTGCTGCTCCTGGAAGTACATCTCAGAGAAGGACTGGGCTTCTGCCCTCCCAACACGTGGCCCCAAGCACACCAGCAAACTAATGGAAGACATCAAGAACTTCAAATCCGCCCTTAGATGCTACCACAAGCAAGTGTGAAATGCCAAGCAAACAGCCCACGCCGACCGCATTAGAGCCAGCAACAATATCAGCAAAGAAGTCTTCTCCCTCATCGGAGAATTCACCGTGCCCACAGCCACCACTAGCAACATTCCCCCTTTACAAGACCCCTGCATCTATCTCTGTAACTTCTTTTGGAACAAGATCACATCCATATACGTCAACTTCAACCTTCATCCTGACCCCATCAACCTCGCAGCCAGTCTTCCAATCTCAGACAAAGAATGGACCTTGGCCATGTGGAGCGTCATCACCACAAACAAGACTGCCACAACCATGAAGGCCATCCACTCCGGTGCCCCATCAGACCCATGCCCCACCACACTTTCCACAAAGGTCTAACCCCCATTGGTGAAGTCTTCACACCCACCCTGAACGATTCCATCAATACAGCCATATTCCCCGAAGCCTGGAAACAGGCAGCTGACACAGATCAGCTGAGAAAACCCTTCATGGACCCCCTAAAACTGTCCAAATACTGTATGATATCCCTCCTACCATACCCGGCCAAAGCCCTAGAGAAAACCATCAACAGACATCTGACCAACTGTTTCATCAACCACCAGCTCCTTAAGGCCACGCAGTCTGGATTGAAGCCCAACCACAGCACGGAAACAGCAATGACCCACCTACACCATTCCCATTATCCTAGACCGACGAATGTGTGGCCCTCATCCTATTGGACCTCTCTGCGATGTTTCACATGGTACCACATGCCATTCTCATCAGATGCCTTACACAAGATTGGGATAGAAGGAACTGCATGCAATAGATCTGCTCTAGCCTGAAAAACAGAACTCAGACAGTCAACCTGAGGCCATATTCCTTGAAAACTGGAAATCTCATCTGCGAAGCACCTCAAAGTTCAACCTTTAGCCGTACCTTCATCAACACTTACATAACCCCACTGGCCAAAGTTATTTGTGCCGACTACATCAACATCCTCTCCTACATCGACAACACGCAACCCATACTTTCCCTCTCGGACAAAATCAACAACACAAAAAACAAGTTCACAAGCTGCATGATGGAAGTAGCCACCTGGATGAAATCTAACTGTCTCAAACTCAACACTGACAAGACAGAAGTGCTATAATTTAGAAAAACCACCTGTCTGTGGGACCGCACCTAATGGCCAGCCAATCTAGTACCTACTCCCATCCCCAGCTCACACATCGGTAACCTCTGGATCATCATCAATAAAAAGCTGGACATGTCTACCCAGGTCAAGGCGTCTCTGCTTCCACATCCTGAAAATGCTGAAGAAAATCTTCAAATGGCTCCCAAGCAACACCAGAAGATTGTCCTCCATGCACTTATCACCAGAAGTCTGGACTACGGGATCTCTGTATAAGCAGGAATCATCAAACAGCTCACCAGAAGGCTGCAGACCATCCAGAACGCAGCTGCCAGACTCATCCTCAACCTCTCACTCCGAACACATATCATGCCACCCCTAAGAGAACTTTTTGGCTCCAGATACATAAGCACCCACAGTTCAAAACAAAAGTTGCACTCAAGCACACACAATTCCAATCACAAGATAAGTCTCCTGTTTGTAGTCCTTTATAGATTCCAGTCCACACAAATCAAGGTATTCCACAAGTTTTTTACTCCAAATGCAGATTTCCATACAATGCTGTCCAACAATGCCACAGCCAACACGTGTTTCGTCCACCTGAAATTTTTCAAGGCTATACGTATGGTGAAATGTCCAAAGTAGGTTTAAGGTCTCTCCCAATTGTAATGATTGCAAAGTGTAGGACTATAGTTCCGTCTGTCTGGGACCTCACACAATTGATTGTTACATTGCTGGGTTGACTACGGAGTAATCCCCAAAGAATTTTAGGGTCTGCTTCCGTAGTGTTAAGCCATACAGAAGGACCGCACCACCTGATAAGCGTGCTGGTCTGTAAGTTCCTAGGTCCGTGTACCACCGTATATACTTTTTGGAATTTATAAATAATGTTCATTCTTTTCCCTTTCCAGCCCTTCTTTTCAAACTCTGGGTCCCTCCCACACAAACTTATTTCTTTCATAATTTTGCCGATATCTATTATTTACTTTACTCTACCCTTCACGTTTTCTCTCTGTATTGCTCTTACTTCTCTTCTCTTGCCTCTTCTTGCTATTTCTGATCACACGAGAGTAGGATCTGCTTCACATGGGTACCCCCACTTTTTGCTGATGCTTCACTGTTTTTCGACTTTAGTCTGGCTGGGGCCCTGCTAATCAGAACCCCAGCCTAGCTGCTTCCTCTCTAAAATGGTTTCCATGTGCCCTAGGCACATCTCTGATTGGAATCTGGAGTGCCCTTATAAGTCCCTAGTATATGGTATACTATGTACCCAGGGCATAGGTACCTCAGGGGCCTACCAGGGGCTGCAGCATGTATTGTGCCACCCCTGGAAGGCCATCCAAAATGACACCACAGGTCTGCTACTGAAGCCTGGGTAAGGTGGTGCATGCACCCCTTACAGTGGTATAGGCTACCTATATCACTACCATTGCACACACATATAAACCTATAAGTCACTCCTATGGCAGGCCTTACCAATCCTGAAGGCAGAGTGCTTGGTTCTTATGTGAGAGGGTGCCCCTGCATGAGCAGAGCCCCTCTACAGCGTTCGGAGTCCCTCCTCTGATGCTGTTTGTGGTACAGCCTGACCATATACTCTTAAGCGCATTATATCCTCGCGGTACAATGCTAACTTTGGACGGGCTGCACCAAAACATGTCGTGTTTGGTGTCAAACATCTTGGAATACTACCCCCCCGCCAGTCCTGGCGGCGGCGGTAGCATTCCACCCTTCTAGAGGAGAGACATGTACACACCGGGCTACCCGGTAACTTCTTTCCAGAGCCCTGGCATCACAAAATGGATGCCGCTGCCACAGACACGGGTCTGGCCTCCTGCTGCTGACTGAAACTCCGGCAGGGGAGGCCTGGACAATAGGTTTCCTGTTGCAGGGAGGTGTAACCACCTCCCCAGACAGGATAGTGTGTATTGGGGCTGGGCGGGAGCACCCTCTGGTGCTTTGAAGTCCTGCACTGGGGGCACACTTGGTGTCCCTGTGCATATGCCAGTTCAAACGGGTTGCAGGGGCTACCTGCCCCTGCTCTGGCGTGAAACTGGACCAAGGGAATGGGTGTAACCACCCCTCTTCCCTGACCCTCCCTTAGGTGGGTCCCCAGAGTATGTCCAACCCCCTAACTTAGTTTAAGTATGGGATCCCAGTCCTTAGGACTTTAGATTACCCTGGACGAAACTCTGACACTGAATCCTGGACCTTCGACGCTCTACCTGAAGATTAGAGGACTGAAGAATCTCCCTTGGGGTCAAGGAGTGACTCCCCTGCTTGGCAGGCACCTAAGAAGCAATTGTCCGGTCTGCATCGCTGAAGCTCCCGCCGGATCCCGAAGTCTTTGCATCACCAGAGGTGAATTTCCAGACTTCCCCGAGGCGGCCCTGAGTCCCCAGCAAAGCTGAGGCCCGTAGCTGTCGTGGGTAACGTGGAACCGTGACCCCTGGACACCGAGTACTTTTGCAAGTGCATCCTCTTCTGGGTCTCCCACGAAGTTGTGCTTTGGGCTCCGAGTAGCCCCCGCCTCCAGCACCGACTGCACCGATGATCACTGGCCTCCACTCCACGAGTGTCCTGTGAGCCAGCTCCAAGTGCGTCCACTCGAGGCTCCTTCACGGTCGCTAGTCCGTTGGCTAATGGGCCCTCCCGAAGGCAACTCTTCTTCTGATTGGGCTTCCCTGGTTGCTCCAGACGTGCCCTGACTTACCCTCGCTGGGTGAGTCCCTCAGACCTTGCTGGTCTGTACCACCGTCCTTTTTCTATTTCCACGAGACTTGCCGTTGCCAAGGCTTGTTGGGTCCAATCCGGTCGCCGACACCTCAGCAAGCGCCAGATGTCGTGGGACAGCTCGAATCCAGCTCCTGGTCGTCGTCGACGCCTCCTGGACCTCGTGGCTGAAGAGTCAAGACGACCGTCAACCTACCTGCAGCACCCGACATCGGTGGGCATCTGCTCATCGCCTTTCTGGTCACTGGCTAGTGACCCAGACTCTGTCCCCTCTGCTTTCAGGTTCTTCAGATCTTCGATCCACCTTTGGATCCACCCGAACACTTTCGACTTGGTCGCCAGCAGCACTTTGCAGCAGATCGCCATTGAAAACGACGACGAAACCCGACCCCGAAAGACACCTATGCACCCGGCTTCCCTGGGTGAGGTAACTCGAGTACTCCGGTGCTCCCGTGGGTATAGACTCTAGAACGACCTAGTTCTAAAGGGGTTTGCTCCAAATCCTCCTCTAAGTGTCCTTTTTCTCTAAAACTCCAACCGCGACATTCCCCATAGAAGTCAACGGCGGCTCGCGGCTGTGTTCTCACACTGCACGCGTCCCCCGTGGGTCCCCTGTGTCACTACCTTGGGTGGTTCCTTGAGGGCCAAGCACTTCTACAGGCTCTAGGCTTTGTGTCTAGCTCAGTCGTGGTTCTTATACCACTTTATTGGTATATGGTTTGGTACGCCCCTAGGGCTCAAACGTGTATTTGTGCTACTACTGTTGATAACTGACTTGTAACTTATGTACTTCGAACTCTAGCCTCATAAAGAGACTAGAGGGGTGTGTTTAAGACTAAATACATATATTTTAAATATATACCTGATGTGGTCCTCTTTCATTTGGTCACTCAAGAGATTATAGACTGGTAAAACAAGCTGCTTTACATTCCTTCAAGACTTAGCCTGAAGGCTGCTCTCCATAGCTACCACTAGGATAGCTTTCAATAAAGGTTGTCTTTAACCTATCTCCAATAAGGGGTTGTTTGGACTGGTGCAAGGTGCCCACTATAATTAGTGGACAGCATATACCAGGCCAACTTCTCACATTGGTGTGCAGCGTGTGGGATTCCAGCTTGCTATTGTTTTACCAGATAATCTCAATTGAATTGATCAACTGAAAACCACTGAGGGTACCTTAGGTACATATAAAACAAGCTTAGGATACAGTAAGTTCTACTGAACTTAGAGTTGTGTGTTAAGGGATAGCACACCCTTTCTACAACTCAAGAGAGTTTAGTAGGCCACACTAGAGTAGGTAGTGCATACACCACACCACACTAGTAATGTCTTTAGGGCCAGGAACCAGTGGGTCCCAGCCAGAAGCCAATGGGCTTTTTCCCTCCAAGTATGATAATCTCCCATTCTTGGAATTGAGAGCATTAAGCACTGCTAGGAAACTAAAGACAGGCAAAAGTGCCAACACCCAACGCCTCATAGAGGTACTCCTGCTGGATGATCTCAGAAGACTACCAGGGTCTGAAGGGGTAGGCAGAGAGGGTGGGGCAGAAGATGAGGAAAGGGCCAGGGGTGAAATCACCCAGGACTCAACCTCTGAAACTGGCCAGGAAGGTGACAATGACCTTGACCTGGAAAATCCAGCTCCTCCTGTGGATGAGGAGGAGGATCAGAATGACCTCCCCTTTGTCCCCCCAGGAAGAATTGTGAGTGTGCCCAGAAGGCCTAGATCTCCTTCTCAGGAGTCTAACCACTCTGACACCTCAATAGGGACCTCTGTTTCCTCTCATAGGAGGGAATCCTCTCATGAAAGGAAAGAGAGACTGCTCAAGTATGGAGCAGCTCAGTTGCGAATCAGAAGAGAGCAGTTGGCTATAGACAGGGAGTCCCTAGAGCTTGAAAGGCAAAGAAAAAAGTTGGGACTAGAGTCCCATGGTGGCAGCAATTTCCCCAGAGATAGGGAAAGGTCTTATGACCATAGAAACCTGAGCAAGATTGTCCCGCCCTACCAGAGTGGGGATGACATCCACAAATGGATAACTGCACTGGAGAGGGCCTGTAAAGTACAGAGGGTCCCTCAGGAGCAGTGGGCAGCAATCTTGTGGCTCTCCTTTGCAGACAAAGGTAGAGACAAGCTCCTCACTGTTAGAGAAGAGGATGCTGACAATTACAAAGTCTTGAAGAGTGCTCTGATTGATGGGTTTGGCCTAACAACTGAACAATACAGGTTAAAGTTCAGAGATACCCAAAAAGCACAGACTGAAGACTGGGTGGACTATGTGGATTGTTCTGCTAAGGCTCTGGAAGGTTGGTTGATGGGCAATAAGGTATGTGACTTCACAGGATTGTACAATCTTATCATGAGGGAGCAGATTCTTAATAACTGTCAAAATCAGCTGTTGCATCAGTACCAGGTGGACTCTGATCTGACCTCTCCCCAAGAATTGGGAAAGAAGGCAGACAAATGGGTCAGAACCAGGGTGAGGCAGAAGGTACAGAACCAAGGTGGTGACCCAAAGAAGCAAGATTCTAAGAACTCTGATAAGGGTGGGGAGAAGGGTAAAGATCAGAAGTCTTCACAAGGCCCCCAAAAATCTTCTTGGGGATTCACAGTCTAACAAGGGAAAAGGCCAAACGAAACCATGGTGCAAAGTCTGTAAGCAAAAGACACACTGGACCAGTGATTGCACCAAGTCCAAAGACTCTATTCCAGCCCCCACCAATGCCCCTAAGGCACCTGTTCCCCCTAGTACAGTTACAGTTGGTGGTGGGAGTACACAAGCCAAGGGTTTAGTAGGGTTGACCCTGGGTAAGGAGATGAGCTCTGACTTAGTCAGAGAACTCACTCAGGCTGTCCTAGTCTGTGATGGAGGCATGGATGTGACCTCCTCTCTGTGAGTCCCAGTAATCTGGGCAAGTACAGGCAACAGCCCTTAATCAATGGAAAAGAGGCTTTGGCATTTAGGGACACAGGGGCAAGTGTCACCATGGTGACACAAGACCTTGTGGATCCTGGTCAGATTATACTTGGTGAAATGTACCAAGTGACCAATGCTAGCAATGTCAGAACAGACCATACTCTGGCAGTTGTTAACTTCTCCTGGGGAGGGGTAACTGGCCTTAAGAAGGTTGTGGTAAGTGCAGACCTACCAGTTGAATGCTTGCTTGGCAATGATCTAGAAACTTCAGCTTGGGCAGAAGTGGAGCTCAGGACCCATGCAGAAATGCTGGGCATCCCTGCAGATGTGTTTGCTGTGACCAGGTCACAGGCCAAAATGTCTAACACTGAACAGGCCTTGGATTCTGAAATAATGGACCAAGTGCCATCCAAGAGGAGGAGTAGTAGGGTAAAGGCAGTGCCTTCCCCTTGGCTCAGAAGGAAGATCAGTCTCTTCAGGGAGATGATCTCAGTCCTGAGGAAGGAACTGTCCCAGAGGAGCTTGAGCCTGATCAGGTTGAGTTCTTAGGGACAGGGGGCCCTTCCAGGGCAGATCTGAGCCAGGAGCAGCAGAGCTGCCCCTCTCTTGAACCCCTCAGACAGCAAGCTGCTGCTGAGGCTGCTGGGAAAGCTAGTGGTCCCCATACTGTGTATTGGGATGATGGACTCTTGTACTCAGAGTGTAGAGACCCCAAGCCTGGTGCCACCAGGAGGTTGGTTATACCTCTGAAGTTCAGGGGCTTCCTATTGACCCTAGCCCATGACATTCCTTTAGCAGGTCACCTGGGCCAGAACAAGACTTGGGACAGAATTGTCCCTCACTTTCACTGGCCCCACATGTCTGAAGACACCAAGGAGTTTTGTCGCTCCTGTGTAACCTGCCAGGCCAGTGGCAAGGCAGGTGGCACTACAAAGGCCCCCTGATACCACTACCTGTGGTGGGGGTTCCCTTTGAAAGGGTGGAGATTGACATTGTTGGTCCCATGGATCCCCAAACAGCATCTGGGCACAGGTTTATCCTGGTGGTAGTGGATCATGCCACCAGGTACCCAGAGGCTATTCCCCTTAGGACCACTACAGCACCTGTAGTGGCAAGGGCCCTCCTGGGAATTGTCTCAAGAGTGGGCTTCCCTAAGGAGGTTGTATCAGACAGGGGGGCAAACATTATGTCTGGATACTTGAAAGCAATGTGGAAGGAGTGTGGAGTGACTTACAAGTTCACCACACCCTATCACCCACAATGCAATGGTTTAGTTGAGAGATTCAACAAAACCTTAAAGGGCATGATTAAAGGGCTCCCAGAAAAGCTCAGGCGAAGATGGGACATACTCTTGCCCTGCCTTTTATTTGCATACAGGGAGGTGCCTCAAAAGGGGTTGGCTACAGCCCTTTTGAACTTTTGTTTGGTCACCCTGTCAGGGGTCCATTGTGCTTGGTAAAGGAAGGATGGGAGTTACCTCTCAAGCCCCCAAAGCAAGACATAGTGGACTATGTACTTGGTCTCCGCTCCAGGATGGCTGAATACATGAAAAAGGCAACTAAAAACCTTGAGGCTAGCCAGGAACTGCAAAAAGCCTGGCATGACCAAAAGGCTGTACTGACTGTTTACCAGCCAGGACAGAAGGTGTGGGTGCTGGAGCCAGTGGCCCCAGCAGCTCTCCAAGACAAGTGGAGTGGACCCCATACCATTGTTGAACAGAAGGGTGAGGTTACCTATTTAGTAGACCTAGGAACACCCAGGAGTCCCCACAGGGTTCTCCATGTCAACAGATTGAAACCATATGTGGACAGGGCAGACATGGGCTTGCTCATGGCTACTGATGAGGACAGGAGGAAGAGAGTGACCCACTCCCTGACCTGCTCTCACAGAACCCTGATGATGGGTCAGTAGATGGTGTAGCCTTGGCAGGCAGCCTCACTGCCCAGCAGCAAACTGATTGCAGACAGGTGCTCAATCAGTTCAGGCACATATTCTCTCTGACACCCAGTCAGACCACCTGGTGCACTCATGAAGTGGACACTGGGGACAGTCTGCCTATTAAAAATAAGATTTATAGGCAACCTGACCATGTCAGGGACTGTATCAGGACAGAAGTCCAGAAGATGTTGGATTTGGGAGTTATTGAACCCTCAGATAGCCCTTGGGCTAGTCCAGTGGTCCTTGTGCCAAAACCTCACACCAATGGTGGGAAAAGAGAGATGAGGTTTTGTGTGGACTACAGGGGTCTCAATGCAGTCACTAGGACTGATGCCCATCCAATACCCAGGGCAGATGAGCTAATAGACACTTTGGCCTCAGCCAAGTATCTAAGCACATTTGACCTAACAGCTGGCTACTGGCAGATCAGGCTAGCTGATGATGCAAAGCCAAAGACAGCATTCTCAACCCCTAGTGGGCATTATCAGTTTGTGGTAATGCCCTTTGGTCTGAAGAATGCACCTGCCACTTTTCAGAGGTTGGTGAATACAGTCCTTACAGGTCTGGAAGCCTATAGTGCAGCATATCTAGATGATATTGCTGTCTTTAGCTCCACCTGGGAGGATCACCTGGTCCACCTCAGAAATGTTTTGCAGGCCCTGCAGAAAGCAGGCCTAACTATCAAGGCCACAAAGTGCCAGATAGGGCAGAGTCAGGTTGTGTACCTGGGCCACCTTGTGGGTGGAGGCCAGGTTCAACCATTGCAGAGCAAGATCCAGACCATCATGGACTGGACTGCTCCAACTACCCAGACTCAGGTGAGAGCCTTTTTAGGCCTGACTGGGTACTATAGGAGGTTTGTCAAGGGGTATGGATCAATAGTGACACCCCTGAATGACTTAACTTCCAAGAAAATGCCCAAAAAGGTTCAGTGGACAGTTAGCTGTCAAAAGGCATTTGATGACCTGAAGCAGGCCATGTGCACTGCTCCCATTCTACAGAGTCCTGATTACTCCAAGAAGTTCATTGTCCAAACAGATGCATCTGAATTGGGGGTAGGGGCTGTACTGTCACAATTGAATGATGAAGGTCAGGATCAGCCAGTAGCTTTTATTAGCAGAAGGCTGACCCCTAGAGAGAAACGTTGGTCAGCCATAGAGAGGGAGGCCTTTGATGTGGTTTGGGCTCTGAAGAAGTTGAGGCCATACTTGTTTGGTACTCACTTTCTTGTTCAAACAGACCACAAGCCCCTCTTATGGCTAAAACAAATGAAGGGTGAAAACCCCAAACTGCTTAGGTGGTCCATTTCCCTACAGGGGATGGACTTTACAGTGGAACATAGACCTGGGAGTAACCATGCCAATGCAGATGGACTCTCTAGGTACTTCCACTTAGAACATGAAGACTCAACTGGTCAAGGTTAGTTTAATGTCCCTACGTTTGGGGGGGGTTGTGTAGGAGAGTAGGATCTGCTTCACATGGGTACCCCCACTTTTTGCTGATGCTTCACTGTTTTTCGACTTTAGTCTGGCTGGGGCCCTGCTAATCAGAACCCCAGCCTAGCTGCTTCCTCTCTAAAATGGTTTCCATGTGCCTTAGGCACATCTCTGATTGGAATCTGGAGTGCCCTTATAAGTCCCTAGTATATGGTATACTATGTACCCAGGGCATAGGTACCTCAGAGGCCTACCAGGGGCTGCAGTATGTATTGTGCCACCCCTGGAAGGGCATCCAAAATGACACCACAGGTCTGCTACTGCAGCCTGGGTAAGGTGGTGCATGCACCCCTTACAGTGGTATAGGCTACCTATATCACTACCATTGCACACACATATAAACCTATAAGTCACTCCTATGGCAGGCCTTACCAATCCTGAAGGCAGAGTGCTTGGTTCTTATGTGAGAGGGTGCCCCTGCATGAGCAGAGCCCCTCTACAGCGTTCGGAGTCCCTCCTCTGATGCTGTTTGTGGTACAGCCTGACCATATACTCTTAAGCGCATTATATCCTTGCGGTACAATGCTGACTTTGGACGGGCTGCACCAAAACATGTCGTGTTTGGTGTCAAACATCTTGGAATACTACCCCCCCGCCAGTCCTGGCGGCGGGAGTAGCATTCCACCCTTCTAGAGGGAGAGACATGTACACACTGGGCTACCCGGTAACTTCTTTCCAGAGCCCTGGCATCACAAAATGGATGCCGCTGCCACAGACACGGGTCTGGCCTCCTGCTGCTGACTGAAACTCCGTCAGGGAAGGCCTGGACAATAGGTTTCCTGTTGCAGGGAGGTGTAACCACCTCCCCAGACAGGATAGTGTGTATTGGGGCTGGGCGGGAGCACCCTCTGGTGCTTTGAAGTCCTGCACTGGGGGCACACTTGGTGTCCCTGTGCATATGCCAGATCAAACGGGTTGCAGGGGCTACCTGCCCCTGCTCTGGCGCGAAACTGGACAAAGGGAATGGGTGTAACCACCCCTCTTCCCTGACCCTCCCATAGGTGGGTCCCCAGAGTATGTCCAACCCCCTAACTTAGTATAAGTATGGGATCCCAGTCCTTAGGACTTTAGATTACCCTGGACGAAACTCTGACACTGAATCCTGGACCTTCGACGCTCTACCTGAAGATTAGAGGACTGAAGAATCTCCCTTGGGGTCAAGGAGTGACTCCCCTGCTTGGCAGGCACCTAAGAAGCAATTGTCCGGTTTGCATCGCTGAAGCATCACCAGAGGTGGATTTCTAGACTTCCCCGAGGTGGCCCTGAGTCCCCAGCAAAGCTGAGGCCCGTAGCTGTTGTGGGTAACGTGGAACCGTGACCCCTGGACACCGAGTAGTTTTGCAAGTGCATCCTCTTCTGGGTCTCCCACGAAGTTGTGCTTTGGGCTCCGAGTAGCCCCCGCCTCCAGCATCACTGGCCTCCACTCCACGAGTGTACTGTGAGCCAGCTCCAAGTGCGTCCACTCGAGGCTCCTTCGCGGTCGCTAGTCCGTTGGCTAGTGGGCCCTCCCGAAGGCAACTCTTCTTCTGATTGGGCTTCCCTGGTTGCTCCAGACGTGCCCTGACTTACCCTCGCTGGGTGAGTCCCTCAGACCTTGCTGGTCTGTACCACCGTCCTTTTTCTATTTCCACGAAACTTGCCGTTGCCAAGGCTTGTTGGGTCCAATCCGGTCGCCGACACCTCAGCAAGCGCCAGACGTCGTGGGACAGCTCGAATCCAGCTCCTGGTCGTCGTCGACGCCTCCTGGACCTCGTGGCTGAAGAGTCAAGACGACCGTCAACCTACCTGAAGCACCCGACATCGGTGGGCATCTGCTCATCGCCTTTCTGGTCACTGGCTAGTGACCCAGACTCTGTCCCCTCTGCTTTCAGGTTCTTCAGATCTTCGATCCACCTTTGGATCCACCCGAACACTTTCGACTTGGTCGCCAGCAGCACTTTGCAGCAGATTGCCATTGAAAACGACGACGAAACCCGACCCCGAAAGACACCTATGCACCCGGCTTCCCTGGGTGAGGTAACTCGAGTACTCCGGTGCTCCCGTGGGTATAGACTCTAGAACGACCTAGTTCTAAAGGGGTTTGCTCCAAGTCCTCCTCTAAGTGTCCTTTTTCTCTAAAACTCCAACCGCGACATTCGCCATAGAAGTCAACGGCGGCTCGCGGCTGTGTTCTCACACTGCACGCGTCCCCGTGGGTCCCCTGTGTCACTACCTTGGGTGGTTCCTTGAGGGCCAAGCACTTCTACAGGCTCTAGGCCTTGTGTCTAGCTCAGTCGTGGTTCTTATACCACTTTATTGGTATATGGTTTGGTACGCCCCTAGGGCTCAAACGTGTATTTGTGCTATTACTGTTGATAACTGACTTGTAACTTATGTACTTCGAACTCTAGCCTCATAAAGAGACTAGAGGGGTGTGTTTAAGACTAAATACATATATTTTAAATATATACCTGGTGTGGTCCTCTTTCATTTGGTCACTCAAGAGATTATAGACTGGTAAAACAAGCTGCTTTACATTCCTTCAAGACTTAGCCTGAAGGCTGCTCTCCATAGCTACCACTAGGATAGCTTTCAATAAAGGTTGTCTTTAACCTATCTCCAATAAGGGGTTGTTTGGACTGGTGCAAGGTGCCCACTATAATTAGTGGACAGCATATACCAGGCCAACATCTCACAATGCTGTCCAACAATGCCACAGCCAACACGTGTTTCGTCCACCTGAAATTTTTCGAGGCTATACGTATGGTGAAATGTCCAAAGTAGGTTAAAGGTCTCTCCCAATTGTAATGATTGCAAAGTGTAGGACTATAGTTCCGTCTGTCTGGGACCTCACACAATTGGTTGTTACATTGCTGGGTTGACTACGGAGTAATCCCCAAAGAATTTTAGGGTCTGCTTCCGTAGTGTTAAGCCATACAGAAGGACCGCACCACCTGATAAGCGTGCCGGTCTGTAAGTTCCTAGGTCCGTGTACCACCGTATATACTTTTGGAATTTATAAATAATGTTCATTCTTTTCCCTTTCCAGCCCTTCTTTTCAAATTCTGGGTCCCTCCCACACAAACGTATTTCTTTCATAATTTTGCCGATATCTATTATTTACTTTACTCTACCCTTCACGTTTTCTCTCTGTATCGCTCTTACTTCTCTTCTCTTGCCTCTTCTTGCTTTTTCTGCTCACTCATCTTGTTCTTCCCTTCCTGCTGAAGTGACAAGCAGAGTAGAAGGACTTCGAGAGTCTCTTGGACTCCTTCACATAGGCTACTATATCATAGGCTGTCCGGATATTGGTTTAACCCGTTTGTGCCTGACAATACCCTACCGGACGAAAATAAGCTGACCCGGTTTAAACCGAGTATCACTGAGTTTTCACATTTGCACAACTTGGCCTCTTGAGGGAGCCAAAGCAGTACTAAACAGAACTGTACTGGAAGCAAACAGCAGGGAAAAATATGAGTCACCCCCCATTTAATTAGGCAAGGTTGGTGGGCGGGATTCAGGTCCTATTTTAATTGCTGTGCGACTATGTCGGGCCCCACACACCTCACACTGCAGACGGCGACCGCCAGTGCTCCAGGATCCAGCAGATAAATTCTGCAAGGGAGCTGTTTTATGCGGAAAGTTGGCAGGCCTTGTTCAGTGGTGGTGGTGCAGTCATTGACCTCCACTAACGTCATGCACCCTCTTCGGCTTGATATGCATAATGTGGGTGAAGGGCGATTATCTCTCGAATAATGCCATCTGAAAAGTCAAAGCTATTGTCGCGCTACTGGTCCTGGGCACCTGCCTTGCTGCAGGCCCGTAGATTAGAAAAACAATTTGGAGCAATAATGCAAGGTAAGGCCATTGTTATTCTTACATAATTAACCAAGCACGCTTTCGTATTACTCTAGAATTTTGGCTTTTTCGTGGCGTTCGGTGGTCATTACGTACAGTGAGATCTGAAGCCATTGTGCGGCTATTTAGGGTGTCCGCACGGAGGGCAAGTCGGGTTTAGCGGAGACTGCCTTGTTCCAAGAGACTGTGGGGCAGATTTACAAGGACTGGCGCATCCCTGGGATGAGCCAGTAAAGATGCGACACGTAGGAATACCCTTGCGCCACCACGGATGCGTCGCATTTATAATGCGACGCACCGTGGTGCAAGGATAGTCAGATGCGTTTCGCCTCTTATGTCGTAAGGGCAGCGAATTGCTGGAATAGTGTCGCAAGCGCAACACAACTCCAGCAATCCTCAGGGGCAGCCTATACCTATTGTGCTGCGTCACCCCTTACGCCTGCTACAAGCAGGCGTAAGGTTTTGACGCAGCGGGGACGTAAAAGTGACTCAGTGAAATCTTGTAGATTTCACTGCGTCACTTTTACGGGGCTTCCTTGCGACGGAATGCCCACCCAGCATACATTATACCTGACGCAGGTATAATGTAGTGCAAGGCTTTACAACGTGACGCATCTCACTAGATGCGTCACGTTGTAAATCTGTTGCATAGTGGCACATTGTTTATGACGCCGCTGTGTCACAGAAGTGACGCAATGGTGTTGTAAAGATGTCGCAAGGGGCTTGTAAATCTGCCCCTGTGTATTTGGGGGCTGTATCTACGTGTTTCAATCATTATGGAAACGAACGAGCATCCAAGCTACGCATCGGTAAGTCCACGCAACCGGAGGAGCGTTCTTCCGCAGGGCCAGCATGTTTGGCCACTAAGATAGCTCGGCGAGCGGATGAACCTCATACATAGATCTGGGTGCGGACAATCTAAGCAATGTTGTGGTTGTGATGCAGGCCACTGCATCTACAGCCTGACAGAGTTGTGGCCGAGTCAGTCACTTTAGTTACTGTCAGGCAACAGTGCCCCATTCCTAACACAGGTGCGTGAAATTTGCCTAGATGCCACTAGTATACAAAATATTACATATTTCCCAAGAGGCCAATATATGGGTGCCGGACAGGGTCTACTCTGCTTTTCACCATTCCGAGATTGATAAAATTAGCGCTATTTAGGTGAGTGTCCTTCCGTCCTTTAAGCACTATTCGTATTATTTTAAGTATTTTAACGAGCATGGGGGTTGTGATGATTATCAATAATAAAATTAACGTCGTTAATCGACCAGATGCACTCACCTTATACGATTCCGCAGTAAGGAGGCCGCACGTGCACCTGAATATAAATTGAGAAGAATCGCAAGTAGGACAGGAGTGCTGCGGGCCTAGCCACATTTCAAGAATGGGCAATGCCTTTAATTTTAAAACATGTGCTCCTGTTCCCTCTGCACGCATTGCCCTTTCTGCTTGCACACTGCCCTTGCCCCACCTGCTCACCAGTTGCTGCTTGTGATCGTAGAAAGTGTTGCGGTGTAAAGGTTGTCTGGAATTCCAGCAAACGAGTGAGTCAGATTTGCACAGGGGTTTGCTGTGAAAAATTAAAAAATGTGGCAAACCGTACATTTTAAAACACGATTTCTACGAAAATTTGCTAAAAAGTCATATTTTGTCAAGGCGCACTCCTGATATATTTAACTCTCCCTACTTGTCTTCTTTGCTATGTCTCTGGCATCCTTATTATCAACCCACTATTAAACTTGACACTACTAGAAAGGTCATACATTTCAGTTTTGCAACGCACAGGAAGACTCTTCCTATCTCCTTTCTCTTTTATAAGGTATTGCTGCTTAAGAGTATTGTTTAACCAAGAGTAATACTAAGTAATATTATCAAATTATTATGCTCAGGACCACTGTAATTTTGCGACAAGACATGACTGAATCAGCACGGTGGAATAAATTATTTATGTGGCAAGAAAAGGCAAATTATGCTGCACATTTAGTTGTATTATTATCTAATGGTCTGTGATAATATACTTGTGAAAATGACCTGTTAAATACTGCCACAGGCAGAATTTGGTGCAGTAAGTGCTGAATTCCCAAGTTAGCCCCCATTTTCTAATTGAAAACTTGATCTAAGAGGTATTTACCAAAGTCTAGTAAATACCTCACAATAGGGTGTCAGTATTTACTGGGTGTGGTTAATATCTCACCACCATCCGACCAACATTTTATATGCCACAAATTCGACTTGAAGGTATGGGAGCGCTTTACATGAGCAACAGTTACATTACACAATGTACCCCCGACTCCAACTCTCTCCTCCAGTGCCATATTGCAAACCTTCTTTGGTGCCCGTTTCCCCTGAGTGTCTGCAGCGGGCAGGCTTCCTTTACAAGGTGTGTGGATACTGCCTGGCCATGATCGCATGCTGCGCCCCAAGTGTATTTTCCTTGCAAACCTCCCCTCCATATGGGCGGGCACCTGGATTCCCCGGTGTTTTGCCAGGTAGGCCGCATGTGTGCGTGCTTGCTGCATTCAAAGCGAGTGGCACTTTCAGGGAAATCAATAGTAAAAACATCTGGCTCGCGGCACAGGGTACATACTGTAACCCACGCCTCCCCAACGACGCTCAAATCTCAAATTCGAACCAGACAACCTGTTCCCCCACCCCCTCCAATCCTTGAGAGAAGTCCCCTTACACTAGCGAATCAGCCCATGCAATTACTCCTACCACAACACCGCCTTTACATTAAATACAGAGATCATTTACATTGTTTGTTGTTCTCTGACAGCAGCACAGATGGGAGAAGGGAAGACATGACGAATATATATATTGTAATTGTATATGTATATATATATATATATGTATATATATATATATTCACTGAAAAAACCATAGGTTTTAGGGAAAGTTATAGTTAGTTGGACATTGCACTCGTACAAAACCCGTGAAATTCCCCGTTATAGTTAGTTCAGCTAACTATAACTCGCGCCCCACAATGCACTGCTGATGACGTCACATATTACATCACTCATGACATGGTCAGTGACATCACTGATGACATCACTGACATCATCCAGTGACTGCGTGTTTCTGTAAAGTTTAAATATGTTTAATATATATAGGGAAAGGCATATTGAAGAATGAGTGGGTGTATAAGCGTCTGAATGGATGATTTAGTAGGTGCGTGACTGAGTCTATAAGTGAGTGATTAAATGTATCTTACTGGATGCATGGGTGAGTGACTAAACTGTGTGAATGTCTGTATCCGTCTGTCTGTTGTTGTGTAAGCAGCTGCATGGGTTTCTGACTAGCTAAATGAGTGTCTATATGGGTTATGGATTGGTTCTCTGAGTATCTATATGGGTGCCTCAGTGTTTGTGTGGGTGGGGTGTGTGTGACTCTGTGCATAGATGTGTGAGTGGGTGATTCACTGGGTGCATGGTTTCAACAGTGCGTCTGTGATGGACTGTATGGGTGGGTGAGTGTGTGTATGGGTGTGTTAGTGATTGAATGTATATCTCAGTGGTACATGTGTGAGTAACTACATATGTGAAAGGCAGTATATATGTGTGTTGGAGTATATAAATGGCTATAAGTGAGAGTGTGTGATTGTGAGAGTGGCTATATGGATGAGTGTGTACTTGCATCAGTGATTGCATAGGAGCGTAAGAATGTGCTAGTATTTTTATGAATAAGTGAGCTGGTGTGTATAACTGTATAGGTGAGTAAATTGGAGTGTGATTAATTATTTGCATGACTGACTAGGTGTGTGAGTACCTCTATGGATGAGTTGCGTTGTGTGAGTGTTTATATAGGTGTATGAGTGCATATGATAGTCCTGTACTGAGTGACTGTAAGTATGAGTGACTGTACGGGTGAGTGAGTAGATGTGTGTGTGTAGACCTAAGAATCAGTGAGTGGGTATGTACTTATTGGTATTGGAGTGTGTATGGTTTTGAGAATGGCAGTCTGTAATTTAGAGTGGGTGTATCAAAAGTTATATTAGGGTGTGAGAAGATGCATTAAATTCTCACATGGATGACGTCATCAGTGATGTCATTTGAGATGTCATCAGTGATGTCACCAGTGATGTCACTGACCATGTCATGAGTGATGTAATATGTGACGTCATCAGCAGTGCATTGCGGGGCGCGAGTTATAGTTAGCTGAACTAACTATAACGGGGAATTTCACGGGTTTTGTACGAGTGCAATGTCCAACTAACTATAACTTTCCCTAAAACCTATGGTTTTTTCAGTGAATTTCAAAGGTTTTTAAATGCTAAACCCTAACTATAACAGGCCTGAAACCTATGGTTTTTTCAGTGAATTTCAAAGGTTTTTAAAATGCTAATTCCTAACTATAACAAGCCTGAAACCTATGGTTTTTTCAGTGAATTTCAAAGGTTTTTTAAATGCTAATTCCTAACTATAACATGTCTGAAACCTATGGTTTTTTTCAGTGAATTTCAAAGGTTTTGTAAATGACAATTTTTAAATGTATTAATTGTTATATTTATTTTTTTGATACTGATTTACTACATTTTTTAAACTATTTATTTTTAGATATTTTATTTTTTAAATTACATTGTAATTACATTATACATTACATTACAAAATATACTTTCTCAGAATGAATTACTTTAGTTTAAATACTTTGCAAATAAGCAATAGACTTTTAAGTACAGTAGTTACAGTTGTTGCAATGGGCAACACAATTTCAAACACAATGCAACATTGAGCTCAATGTGAATTTCTAGCTAAATGCAATTAGTTACTTTATGGATTACTTTTCTAACCACAGGACTGGATCCTAGATTCAGTCCTGGGACATCTCCTGTAAACAGTTGAGTAAAAGCGTTTTGGTTACAGTAGTGATTTTTAAGGAATATTATTGTATTTTAAAAGTTGACACTTAGAAACTTTTTCACATAGAATCACCAATGTTATCCTACGGGAGGAAATTCACTTAGCAGGTAAGTAGTGTTATCGTTACTTTTTCTTACTCAGTGGTGGATCCTGGATCCAGCACTGGTGCATCTCCTGTAAACAGTTGAAAGAATGCGTTTAAGTCATACAGGCGATTTTTAAGAAATATTTG
This sequence comes from Calotriton arnoldi, assembly GCA_963921515.1. Lineage (NCBI taxonomy): Eukaryota > Metazoa > Chordata > Amphibia > Caudata > Salamandridae > Calotriton > Calotriton arnoldi. The sequence continues at coordinate 74,956 of CAWUFW010011501.1, read as the reverse complement.
TAGTTTGTGAAAATCAACACTTTGAAACTTTTCTGCTGAAAACCAGACAATGGATTCCTTCGGAAGGAAATATAAGTTACTGGTAAGTACGGTTAAAATTACTTTTCAGGATCAGTACTGGGCTGAAAGATGCAGCACTGAGGTCTCTCCTGATAACAGGTGAGTAAATCGGAATTCGTATTTTGGCTGATTTTAGAGGAATATTTGTATGTTTCAAAAATCGACACTTAGAAACTTTTTCAGCAAAAAGCAGGCAATGATATCCTATGGAAGGAAATTCAAGTTACTGGTAAGTACGGTTAAAATTACTTTTCAGGATCAGTACTGGGCTGAAAGATGCAGCACTGAGGTCTCTCCTGATAACAGGTGAGTAAATCGGAATTCGTATTTAGGCTGATTTTAGAGGAATATTATAAAGTTCCAAAACTCCACACAGAAGAATTTCCAAGTGAAACCAGTCAATGATATCCTATGGAAGGAAATTCAAGTTACTGGTAAGTACGGTTAAAATTACTTTTCAGGATCAGTACTGGGCTGAAAGATGCAGCACCGAGGTCTCTCCTGATAACAGGTGAGTAAATCGAAATTCGTATTTTGGCTGATTTTAGAGGAATATTATAAAGTTCCAAAACTCCACACACAAGAATTTCCAAGTGAAACCAGTCAATGATATCCTATGGAAGGAAATTCAAGTTACTGGTAAGTACGGTTAAAATTACTTTTCAGGATTAGTACTGGGCTGAAAGATGCAGCACTGAGGTCTCTCCTGATAACAGGTGAGTATATCGGAATTCGTAGTTCGGCTGATTTTAGAGGAATATTTGTATGTTTCAAAAATCGACACTTGGAAATGTTTTCAGCAAAAAGCAGACAATGATATCCTATGGAAGGAAATTCAAGTTACTGGTAAGTACGGTTAAAATTACTTTTCAGGATCAGTACTGGGCTGAAAGATGCAGCACTGAGGTCTCTCCTGATAACAGGTGAGTAAATCGGAATTCGTATTTCGGCTGATTTTAGAGGAATATTATAAAGTTCCAAAACTCCACTCTTAGAAGAATTTCCAAGTGAAACCAGTCAATGATATCCTATGGAAGGAAATTCAAGTTACTGGTAAGTACGGTTAAAATTACTTTTCAGGATCAGTACTGGGCTGAAAGATGCAGGACTGAGGTCTCTCCTGATAACAGGTGAGTAAATCGGAATTCGTAGTTTGGCTGATTTTAGAGGAATATTTGCACAATGGTGAAGGGAGGGGCGGGGCCTGAGGTGACATCTGTGCAAACGCGCCCGTGGCGCGTTTTAAATTGGGGGATTAAGTCCCCTTGAATCATGAGGGTCCCTGGGGTCCAACTAGCCTACCCTGTACCTCCAGTATGCGCCAGGAGCTGCGTTGCAGAGAGGTGTTCAGAGGCCACGCCCCTTTTGCACCTCTCTGCAACGCAGCTCTGTGGCGCTTTCTGGACGTACCTGGTGGGCTAGTTCGCCCCAGGGACCCTCAGGATTGAAGGGGATTTCATTCCCCATCTTAAAATGCGCCACGGGGCCTGTTTGCACACATGTCACCTGAAGCCCGCCCCCTCCCTTCACCACTGTGCAAACGTGCCCCGTGGCGCGTTTTAAGTTGGGGGATTAAGTCCCCTTGAATACTGAGGGTCCCTGGAGTCCAACTAGCCCACCATGTACCTCCAAAAGCGCCACAGAGCTGCGTTGCAGAGAGGTGTAAAAGGGCGTGGCCTCTGTACACCTCTCTGCAACGCAGCCCCTGGCCATACCGGAGGTTCCTGGTGGGCTAGTTGGCCCCAGGGACCCCCAGTATTCAAGGGGAATTACTTCCCCTTCTTAAAACGCGCCAGGGGCGCGTTTTCAGACTGCTGCAGGGAAGGGGCGGGCCTCGGCACGATGCCGGTCTTTTTTTTGTTGTTGCTTTTTCTGCCCAGGGGTCCTTGTGGGACCCCTGAGCAGACCTAGGGGTCAGGGTGTTTCTACCCTGCCCCCTTTGTGCGTTTGCGCACTTGTTTCTTGTGGTTTTTTTTAATCAGTGGGATCCACGCACCCTAAGTGCATCCCGCCGATTTTGGGGAAAAAAAATGCTTTTTCTGCCCAGGGGTCCTTGTGGGACCCCTGAGCAGACCTAGGGGTCAGGGTGTTTCTACCCTGCCCCCTTTGTGCGTTTGCGCACTTGTTTCTTGTGCTTTTTTTTTTAATCGGCGGGATCCGCGCACCCTAAGCGCATCCCGCCGTTTAAAAAAAAAAATACTTTTTCTGCCCAGGGGTCCTTGTGGGACCCCCTGAGCAGACCTAGGAGTCAGGGTGTTTCTACCCTGCCCCCTTTGCGCTTTGCGCACTTGTTTCTGTCCCTCGGTTCTACCGAGGGACAAAATGGCTGCCAACACTTCCTGATTTGGAGTGTTGACAGCCAATTAGCATGCAGCTCGTGATCGGGACGGTGCGCGCAGGGTGCGCTCAGGATACGCGGACCCTACTCGCCCATAGATATATATGTGACTTTACTTTTGATTTTCTCAGGAACTACTGAACGGATTTACACCATTTAAGCAAAAGGCACGACACTGAACCAAGGGCTACCTCTTTGCCAAATTTGGTGTAATTCCGTTCAGCAGTTCGGGCTGTAGCTGTGACTAAAGGTTCCTATGGAAAAATGAATGGGGGAAACGCGTTTTGGGACCCTCCTTTTTCTCGGCCCCGCTTGATGAATCAACCCGAGACTTTCAGGGTAGGAGCGGAGCGGAGCGCCCCAACAAGTTGGAAGCTTTCGCGAAGATTCGTCAACCGGCGCAAGAGTTATTTCAAAAAGAATGTCGCGGATTTCCTATGGATAATAGGTCCTAACTATAACTATCTACTGGCGACCGCCAGTAGATAATATATATTTATATATATATATATATATATATATACGGAACTCTCAGTCCCAGCATGCATCAAATAAGCAAAGCACTAAGCAGAGTATATAATCATGTGTGCACAGAACTTCCGGTATGTCACACCTGCAGCATGACCTTTGAAAAAGAGGAAGATCCTCGAAACGCGTCAGGTCTGAATTTTAACCCAGAGGTACTAAAGCGAGATACCTACCAAAATGAAAGCCGGATGGTTCGTAACCAGTTGTGTGCGCTCCTAAAGCTCACGGGCATTTGTTGAATTAATTATATATATATATAAATATATATATATATTATCTACTGGCGGTCGCCAGTAGATAGTTATAGTTAGGACCTATTTTCCATAGGAAATCCGCGACATTCTATTTGAAATAACTCTTGCGTCGGTTGACGAATCTTCGCGAAATTTTCAAACTTTATGGCCCGCTCCGGTCCGCTCCTACCCTGAAAGTCTCAGGGTGATTCGTTAAGCGGGGGCCGAGAAAAAGGGGGGTCCCAAAACGTGCTTTCCCCATTCATTTTCCCATAGGAAACTTTAGACACGGCTACAGCCCGAACTGCTGAACGGAATTACACCAAATTTGGCAAAGAGGTAGTTCTTGGTTCAGAAAGAACCCTTTTGTTAAATGGTGTAAATCCGTTCAGTAGTTCCTGAGAAAATCAAAAGTTAAGTCACATATATATCTATGGCCGAGTAGGGTCCGCATACCCTCCCGACCACGAGCTGCATGCTAATTGGCTGTCAAGTGGCTGTCAACACTCCAAATCAGGAAGTGTTGGCAGCCATTTTGTCCCTCGGGAGAACCGAGGGACAGAAACAAGTGCGCAAAGCGGGGGCAGGGTAGAAACACCCTGACCCCTAGGTCTGCTCAGGGGTCCCACAAGGACCCCTGGGCAGAAAAAGCATTTAAAAAAAAAAATCGGCGGGATGCGCTCAGGGTGCGCGAATCCCGCCGTAAAAATCGAAGTGCGGTCTCCGCGCTTCGATGTTATTTTGCCCCGGGTGGCCCAAGTCCCGGGGGCATGCGAGGGGTGGGTTTATAGTTAATGGGGGGCCTCTAAGGCCCTCAAGCCCGAGGACCGCCACCCCCGGGGCTTTCTAATAAAAATGTTGCGGGAGGGCACTCGGCCCTCCCGCAGCCCCAGGGACCACCACCTCCCAGGGCTTCTTTTTAAAAAAAAACAGTTCCTGTGTGGGGGCTCGAGCCCCCACACGCCCCGGGACCGCCACCTCCCGGGGCACTAACAATGTAAATGCGGGGGTCCGTAACGGACCCCGAGCCCCGAGATCACCACCTCCCGGGGCTTTAAAGACATGGGAGGGGGCGCGCGGCCCCCTCCTGGAGCCTGTGGTGGCCCTGGGGACCGCCACCCCCAGGGCCGGCTCCTGCAGTGTCCCGGGGTGCCTACCCCCGGGACACTGTAGTTTGCAATGGCAGGACGGGAGCCTCGCCTCGCTGCAAACTGCTTTGCTTCATTGAAGGGAGAGCAGGAAACCTGCTCTCGCTTCAATGAAGCAAAGCAGATTGCTTTCCACATGGGGAGCTGCATGTCAGCAGCTCCCCATGTGGAAAAGCAATGCCGGGACGGTGGGGGGATTGGGGACCCCCACGGTCCCCAACGGAGAGGGCCAGCCCCGGGGGATGGGCTCCCGGGGCAAGTAGTGGCCCGGGAGGGGGCCACGCGGCCCCCTTCCCCCAAAAAATAAAAATAAATAAAGGCCTGCCCCGGGGGATGGGGTCCCCGGGGCAAAAGGAGGCCTGAGGAGGGGGCCACGCAGCCCCCTCCTTAAAAAATAATAAAAGAGTGGCCATGCCCCGGGGATGGGGTCCCCAGGGCCGGAATCGGCCATGGGAGGGAGCCACGCGGCCCCCTTCCCGTTTTTTTTTAAAAAAATGAAAAAAAGGGGTAAGGCCCTGGGGATGGGGTCCCCAGGGCCCAAAAGAAGAAAAAGGAAGGGGGCCACACAGCCCCCTTCGAGGAAAAAATCAAAAAAAAAAAAACGATCGTGCCGCAGGCCCCGCCCCCTTCCTTTACCATTCTGCAAACGCGCCCCTGGCGCGTTTGCAGAGGAGAGCAATTCCCCTTGAATACTGGGGGTCCCTGGAGGCCAACTAGCCCACCAGGAACCTCCAGTATGCGCCAGAGGCTGCATTGCAGAGAGGTGTACAGAGGCCATGCCCTTTTACACCTCTCTGCAACGCAGCTCTGTGGCGCTTACTGGAGGTACCTGGTGGGATAGTTGGACCCCAGGGACCCTCAGGATTCAAGGGACTTAATCCCCAACTTAAAACGCGCCACAGGGCGTGTTTGCACAGTGGTGAAGGGAGGGGCGGGGCTTCAGGTGACATGTGTGCAAACAGGCCCCATGGCGCGTTTTAAGATGGGGAATTAAATCCCCTTCAATCCTGAGGGTCCCTGAGGGCCAACTAGCCCACCAGGTACCTCCAGTAAGTGCCACGGAGCTGCGTTGCAGAGTGTTGTAAAAGGGGCGTGGCCTCTGAACACCTCTCTGCAACGCAGCTCTCTGGCGCATACTGGAGGTATCTGGTGGGCCAGTTGGCCCCTAGGGACCCTCGGGATTGAGGAGGAATTAATTCTCCAACTTAAAATGCGCCACAGTGCGTGTTTGCAGACATGTCACCTCAGGCCCCACCCCTTCCTTCACCATTGTGCAAATATTCCTCTAAAATCAGCCGAACTACGAATTCCGATTTACTCACCTGTTATCAGGAGAGACCTCAGTGCTGCATCTTTGAGCCCAGTACTGATCCTGAAAAGTCATTTTAACCGTACTTACCAGTAACTTGAATTTCCTTCCATAGGCTAACATTGACTGGTTTCACTTGGAAATTCTTCTAAGTGTCGAGTTTTGGAACTTTATAATATTCCTCTAAAATCAGACGAAGTACGAATTTTGATTTACTCACCTGTTATCAGGAGAGACCTCAGTGCTGCATCTTTCAGCCCAGTACTGATCCTGAAAAGTAATTTTAACCGTACTTACCAGTAACTTGAATTTCCTTCCATAGGATATCATTGACTGCTTTTTGCTGAAAAAGTTTCTAAGTGTCGATTTTTGAAACATACAAATATTCCTCTAAAATCAGCCAAAATACGAATTCCGATTTACTCACCTGTTATCAGGAGAGACCTCAGAGCTGCATCTTTCAGCCCAGTACTGATCCTGAAAAGTAATTCTAACCGTACTTACCAGCAACTTGAATTTCCTTCCATAGGCTAATATTGACTGGTTTCACTTGGAAATTCTTCTAAGTGTGGAGTTTTGGAACTTTATAATATTCCTCTAAAATCAACCGAACTACGAATTCCGATTTACTCACCTGTTATCAGGAGAGAACCCAGTGCTGCATCTTTTAGCCCAGCACTGACCCTGAAAAGTAATTCTAACCGTACTTACCAGTAACTTATATTTCCTTCCATAGGAATCCATTGTCTGGTTTTCAGCAGAAAAGTTTTAGTGTCGATTTTCACAAACTACAAATATTCCTTAAAAATCGCGTGTATGACTTAAACGCATTCTTTCAACTGTTTACAGGAGATGCACCAGTGCTGGATCCAGGATCCAACACTGAGTAAGAAAAAGTAACGATAACACTACTTACCTGCTAAGTGAATTTCCTCCCATAGGATAACATTGGTGATTCTATGTGAAAAAGTTTCTAAGTATCAACTTTTAAAATACAATAATATTCCTTAAAAATCACTACTGTAACCAAAACGCTTTTACTCAACTGTTTACAGGAGATGTCCCAGGACAGAATCTAGGATCCAGTCCTGTGGTTAGAAAAGTAATCCATAAAGTAACTAATTGCATTTAACTAGAAATTCACATTGAGCTCAATGTTGCATTGTGTTTGAAATTGTGTTGCCCATTGCAACAACTGTAACTACTGTACTTAAAACTCTATTGCCTATTTGCAAAGTATTTAAACTAAAGTAAGTCATTCTGAGAAAGTATATTTTGTAATGTAATGTATAATGTAATTACAATGTAATTTAATAAATAAAATATCTAAAAATAAATAGTTTTAAAAAATGTAGTAAATCAGTATCAAAAAAATAAATATAACAATTAATACATTTAAAAATTGTCATTTACAAAACCTTTGAAATTCACTGAAAAAACCATAGGTTTTAGGGCGTTATAGTTAGAAATTAGCATTTAAAAAACCTTTGAAATTCACTGAAAAAACCATAGGTTTCAGGCACGTTATAGTTAGAAATTAGCATTTAAAAAACCTTTGAAATTCACTGAAAAAACCATAGGTTTTAGGGACAGTTATAGTTAGTTGGACATTTCACTCGTACAAAACCCGTGAAATTCCCCGTTATAGTTAGTTCAGCTAACTATAACTCGCGCCCCATAATGCACTGCTGATGACGTCACATATTACATCACTCATGACATGGTCAGTGACATCACTGATGACATCACTGATGACATCTCAAATGACATCACTGATGACATCACTGATGACATCATCCACGTGATAATCTGATGCACCTCCTCACACCCTAATATAACCTTTGATACACCCACTCTAAATTACAGACTGCCATTCGCAAAACCATAGACACTCCAACACCAATAACTACATACCCACTCACTGATTCTTAGGTCTACACACACACATCCACTCATTCACCCGTACAGTCACTCATACTTATGGTCACTCAGTACAGGACTATCATATGCACTCTTACTCCTATATAGACACTCAAACACCGCCACTCATCCATAGAGGTACTCACACACCTAGTCAGTCATGCAAATAATTAAACACACTGCCATTTACTCACCTATACAGTTATACACACACCAGCTCACTTAATCATACAAATACTAGCACATTGTTACGCTCTTATACAATCACTGATACAAGCACACACTCATCCATACAGCCACTATCACAATCACTCACTCTAAGCTTATAGCTATTTATATACTCCAACACACATATATACTGCCTTTCACATATGTAGTTAGTCACACATGTACCACTGGGACATACATTCACTCACTAACACACTCTTACACACACTTACCCACCCATACAGTCTATCACAGATGCACTCTTGAAACCATCCACCCAGTGAATCACCCACTCACACATCTATGCACAGAGTCGCACACACCCCTCCCACACAAACACTCAGGCACCCATACAGATACTCAGACAACCATTCAATAACTCATATAGACACTCATGTAGCTATTCACAAACACATGCAGCCACTTACACAGCAACAGACAGACGGATACAGACATTCACCCAGTTTAGTCACTAACCCATGCATTCAGTAAGATACGTTAAATCACTCACTTATAGAGTCAGTCACGCACCTACTAAATCATCCATACAGACACTTATACACCCACTCATTCTTCAATACGTCTTTTCCTATATATATTAAAAATATTTAAACTTTACAGAAACACAGTCACTGCATGATGTCATCAGTGATGTCATTTGAGATGTCATCAGTGATGTCATCAGTGAAGTCACTGACCATGTCATGAGTGATGTAATATGTGACGTCATCAGCAGTGCATTGCGGGGCGCGAGTTATAGTTAGCTGAACTAACTATAACGGGGAATTTCACGGGTTTTGTACGAGTGAAATGTCCAACTAACTATAACTGTCCCTAAAACCTATGGTTTTTTCAGTGAATATATATATATATATATATATATATATATATTCACTGAAAAAAAACATAGGATTCAGGGACGTTATAGTTAGAAATTAGCATTTAAAAAACCTTCGAAATTTACTGAAAAACCCATAGGTTTCAGGGACGTTATAGTTAGAAATTAGCATTTAAAAAAACCTTAGAAATTCACTGAAAAAACCACAGGTTTCAGGGACGTTATAGTTAGTTGGACATTTCACTTGTACAAAACCAGAGAAATTCGGCCGTTATAGTTAGTTGAGCTAACTATAACTCGCGCCTCGGCAATGCACTGCTGATGACGTCACATATTACATCATTCATGACATGGTCAGTGACATCACTGATGACATCTCAAATGACATCACTGATGACATCATCCAGTGACTGTGTGTTTCTGTAAAGTTTAAATATGTTTTATATATATAAATGCCAAGGTGTATTGAAGAATGAGTGAGTGTATGAGTGCCCGAATGGATGATTTAGTAGGTGCGTGACTGACTGTATAAGTGAGTGATTAAACGTGTCTTACTGAATGCATGGGTTAGTGACTAAACTGTGTGAATGTCTGTATCAGTCTGTTAGTTGGTGGGTAAGCGGCTGCATGGGTCGGCGAGTAGCTACATGAGTGTCTATATGGGTTACTGATTGGTTGTCTGAGTATCTGTATGGGTGCCTGAGTGTCTGTGTGGGTAGTTGGGGGGGTGTGACTCTGTGCATAGATGTGCGAGTGGGTGATTCACTGGGTGCATGGGTTCAAGACTGCATGTGTGAAGGGCTGTATGGGTGGGTGAGTGTGTGTATGGGTGTGTTAGTGAGTGAATGGATGTCTCAGTGGTACATGTATGAGTAACTACATATGTGAAAGTCAGTATATGTGAGTGTTGGAGTATATAAATGACTATATGTGAGAGTGAGTGATTGTGAGAGTGGCTGTATGGATGAGTGTGTGCTTGTATCAGTGATTGTATAAGAGAGTAAGTATGTGTTAGTATTTGTATGAATATGTTAGATGGTGTGTGTATAACTGTATAGGTGAGTAAATGGGAGTGTGATGGATTCTTTGCATGACTGACTAGGTGTGTGAGTAACTATGGATGAGTGGCGGTGTGTGAGTGTCTGTATAGGTGTATGAGTGCATATGATAGTGCTGTATTGATGAGTGACTGCATGTATGAGTGACTGTATGGGTGAATGAGTGGATGTGTGTGTAGACCTAGGAATCAGTGAGTGGGTATGTAGCAACTGGTATTGGTGTGTCTATGGTTTCCAAAATGGTAGTCTGTATGTGGGTGTATCAAAGGTTATATTAGGGTATGAGGAGGTGCATCAGATTATCACGTGGATGATGTCATCAGTGATGTCATTTGAGATGTTATCAGTGATGTCATTTGAGACGTCATCAGTGATGTCACTGACCATGTCATGAATGATGTAATATGTGAGTCATCAGCAGTGCATTGTGGGGGCGCGAATTATAGTTAGCTCATCTAACTATAACGGCTGAATATCTCTGGTTTTGTACAAGTGAAATGCCCAACTAACTATAACGTCCCTGAAACCTGTGGTTTTTTCAGTGAATTTCTAAGGTTTTTAAATGCTAATTTCTAACTATAATGTCCCTGAAACCTATTGTTTTTCAGTGAATTTCAAAGGTTTTTTAATGCTAATTTCTAACTATGCCTACATAGGTTGGACATGTGCAGAAAGAGGAAGAAAGGCGCAGAAAAAAGCAAGAGAAATGCAGAAAGAGGCAACAGAAGTCCAGAAAGAGGAAGAAAGGTGCAGAAAGAAGCAAGAGATATGCAGAAAGAACCAACAGAGGTGCAGAAAGAGGCCTTGTTGCAAAGTCATCCTGTGTCCCCAACATTTTGCTGACTGGTACTGTTGGTAGCTGACTCTGACTAACCAGGCCCGGAGCCAGTGCTATGCTGGAATACACTTAGAATACAGTGAAAACACCTACATACACTAGGGTATACTATGGGTTGGGGTACCCCTGTGATTGCCATGACCTCCCCTGTAAGGCCACAGTACATAATAGGGCAGGGGGATTAAAACTACCTCTAAGTCAGAGGTGCAGAAAGAGGCAAGAGAAGTACAGAAAAAAGCAACAGAGGTGCCGAAAGAGGCAAGAGAGGTGCAGAAAGAAGCAAGTGAAGTGCAGAAAGAGGCAACAGAGGTGCAGAAAGAGGCAACAGAGGTGCAGAAAGACGCAAGAGAGGTGCAAAAACAAGCAAGAAAAGTGCAGAAAGAGGCAAGAGAATTGCTGAAAGAAACAACAGGGGTGTAGAAAGAAGCAAGAGAAGTGCAGAAAGAACCAACAGAGGTGCAAAAAGAGGCAAGCGGGGTGCAGAAAGAGGTAGGATAGGTGCACAAAGAGGCAAGAGAGTTACAGAAAGAGTCAGGAGGGGTGCAGAAATAAGGAAGAGAAGTGTTGAAAGAGGCAAGAGAATTGCTGAAAGAAGCAACAGAGGTGTAGAAAGAAGCAAGAGAAGTGCAGAAAGAGGCAAGTGAGGTGCAGAAAGAAGCAAGAGCAGTGCAGAAAGAACCAACAGAGATGCAAAAAGAGGCAAGAGGGGTGCAGAAAGAGGTAGGAGAGGAGCACAAAGAGGCAAGAGAGGTACAGAAAGAGGCAGGAGGGGTGCAGAAAGAAGGAGGAAAAGTGCTGAAAGAGGCAAGAGAATTGCTGAAAGAAGCAACAGAGGTGTAGAAAGAAGCAGAAGTGCAGAAAGAACAAACAGAGGTACAAAAAGAGGCAAGAGGGGTGCAGAAAAAGGTAGGAGAGGTGTACAAAGAGGCAAGAGAGGTACAGAAAGAGGCAGGAGGGGTGCAGAAAGAAGGAAGAGAAGTGCAGAAAAAAGCAACAGAGGTGTGGAAAGAAGCAAGAGAAGTGCAGAAAGGGGCAAGTGAGGTGCAGAAAGAGGCAAGAGAGGTGCAGAACATGGCAAAAGAACAGCAGAAAGAGGCAAGAGGGATGCAAAAAAGGGAAGAAGGGTGCAGAAAGAAGCAAGAGAGGTGCAGAAAGAAGCAAGAGAAGTACAGAAAGAAGCAAGAGAGGTGCAGAAGGAGGGAAGACGAGTGCAGAAAGAGACAACAGGGGCGCAGAAAGAGACAGCAGGGGTGCAGAAAGAAGCAAGAGAGGTGCAGAAAGAGGCAATAGAAGTGCAGAAAGAGGCAATAGAAGTGCAGAAAGAGGCAATTGAAGTGCAGAAAGAGGCAACAGAGGTGCAGAAAGAGGCAAGAGGGGTACAGAAATAGGAGAAAGAAGTGCAGAAAGAAGAAAAAGAGGTGCACAAAGAGGCAAGGGGTGCAGAAAAAGGCAAGAGCAGTGCAGAAAGAACGAAGAGTTGTGCAGAATGAGGGGGAGAGGTACAGAAAGAGGCAAGAGATGTGCAGAAAAAGGAAGAAGGTGCAGAAAGAAGCAAGAAAAGTACAGAAAGAGGCAAGTGAGATGCAGAAGGAGGCAAGAGAACTGCAGAAAGAGGCAAGAGTGTTGCAGAAACAGGCAAAGGGGTACAGAAAGAGGGAACAGGTGTGCAGACAGAGGCAAGAGAGGTGCAGAAAGAGGGAACAAGGTGCAGAAAGAGGCAAGAGGGATACAGAAATTTGCAAAAGAGGTACAGAAAGAAGCAAGAGCAGTGCAGAAAGAACCAACAGAGGTGCAGAAAGAGGCAAGAGGGATACAGAAAGAGGCAAGAAAAGTGCAGAAAGAAGCAAAAGAGGTGCAGAAAGAGGCAAGAGAACTGCAGAAAAAGGCAAGAGAGGTGCACAAAGAGGCAAAAGGGGTACAGAAAGAGGTGAGATGGGTGCAGAAAGAAGCAAGAGAAGTACAGAAAGAAGCAAGAGGTGCTTAAAGAGGAAAGAGGGGTACAGAAAGAGGCAAGAGAAGTGCAGAAAGAAGCAACAGAGGTTACAAAAGAGGCAAGAGAGGTGCACAAACAGGCAAGAAAGGTACAGAAAGAGGGAACAGGGGTGCAGTAAGAGGGATACAGAAATGTGCACGAGAGGTGCAGAAAGAAGCAAGAGCAGTGCAGAAAGAGCCAACAGAGGTGCAGAAATAGGTAGGAGAGGTGCACAAAGAGGCAAGAGGGGTACAGAAAGAGGCAGGAGGGGTGCAGAAAGAAGGAAGAGCAGTGCAGAAAGAAGCAACAGAGGTGCTGAAAGAGGCGCGAAGGGTGCAGAAAGAGGCAAGAGAAGTGCAGAGAGAAGCAACTGAGGTACAGAAAGAGGCAAGAGAGGTGCAGAAACAGGCAGCAAAGGTGCAGCAAGAGGAAACAGGGGTGCACAAATAGGCAAAAGAGGTGCAGAAAGGGGAGAGGGGTGCAGAAAGAGGCAAGATGGGTGCAGAAACATGCAAGTGAGGTGCAGAAAGAGACAACAGAGGTGCAGAAACAGGTAGCAAAGGTGCAGAAAGAGGGAACAGGAGTGCAGAAAGAGGCAAGAGAGATACAGATATTTGCAAAAGAGGTGCAGAAAGAAGCAAGGAGCAGTGCAGAAAGAACCAACAGAGGTGCAGAAAGAGGCAAGAGGGGTAGAGAAAGAGGCAAGAGAAGTGCAGACAGAAGCTAGAGGTACAGAAAGAGGCAAGAGAATTGCAGAAAAAGGCAAGAGAGGTGCAGAAAGAGAAAAGAGGGGTGCAGAAAGAGGCAAGAGGGTTGCAGAAACAAGCAAGCGAGATATAGAAAGAGGCAACAGAGGTGCAGAAAGACGCAAGAGAGGTGCAGAAACAAGCAAGAGAAGTGCAGAAAGAGGGGGGCGTGGCCAAGCGCCGAAGATGGCGGACGCGTCTTGCTAACGCTCCGCACTTAATCCCCCGTTTATCCTGAGCATCCACTTTAATCGGCGGTATTCTCTGCCCCGCTGTGCACCTACTATGCCTAGGAGAGGTGGCTGCATCTGAAGAGGGTTTCCCAAGCCCTGATGACGTTCTGCGGAGGCTCCGGGCGGTGCGGCCTGTGGAGTTGCGGGAGCCCGGCCCTGATGGGGTGCGTGGGGTGGATGCGACACCCCTGCTCCTCCTATAGCTCGTGGCGGTCCCTGTGACGATTTCGGGACTGCCGTGCGCCGCTGCCCCCTGCATCGACGAAGCCCTGGAAAAGTGCGAGGCATACCGCAGGTGGCGACTGGTGAGGAGGCGGTGATCGCGTCTGAGCCCGCTGCGGATGACGCCTGCAATGAGGGCCTGAGCTGATGCCGCGGGGGTCGCTCCTGCCGGCTGCCTGGTGTCAGTTGGTGGAATCGTGGCCATTAAGGTAGGCCTATAGTTTGTGGCTGCGGTGCTTGGTCAAGGGCGAGGGGCCACGGGGGTCGGTCGGGCCCAGGGCCCTCATCTGGGCGCGACACGGAGGTTGCCACGCAGCTGCTGAGGCTGGTGCGGCGGCGTCTTGCGGTGGGTGGCCACGAGGGTCGGTCGGGCCTGGGGCCCCCACCGAGGTGGGGAGCTGGGATCGCTGTGTGCCCTTGAGCTGCGCCTGTTGTATCTGTCCTGAGGTGGGTGGCCACGAGGGTCGGTCAGGCCTGGGGCCCCCACCGGGGTGCAGCGCTGGGATCGCTGTGTGCCCCTTGAGCTGTGATTGTTCCATCTGTCCTGTGGTGGGTGGCCACGAGGGTCGGTCAGACCTGGGGCCCCCACCGGGGTGCGGCGCTGGGATCGCGGTGTGCCCTTAAGCTGCACTTGTTCTATCTGTCCTGTGGTGGGTGGCCACGAGGGTCGATCGGGCCTGGGGCCCCCACCTGGACCTACTGTGGAGTCAGTAATACGGCAGCTTTGATGGACCGGCAGCTTTGATGGACATACGGGAGGTGACCGCGATACTTGCACTGGTGTGAGGGCTCCCCTGACCCCGGCACAGAGATCGGGGACTGGCCTAGCTTCTGCCGAGTCTGCACTTGCTTGATTGTTCTCTTGTTCGCAACGGAGATTGCGAACCGCTGGTGCACGGGCTGCCTGGATTGCCTGTTGCTGCGGAAGACTGGTGTAGCGCGGCTGCGGTGTCCGCTCTGTCGGTGGGGGCAACGGGGGTCGGCCGGCCGGGCCCAGGGCCCCACTTACATACGGGGCATACTTGCAGTTTTTTTTTTAAACATTTTTTTTTATTGAGTTTGTACAACAATTACCTGTTTAAGACAAAGGCGATAAATCAACATTCTATTCGTACGACTCAGGTCTTGTGCATTTACATCTGTTATATAGCGGATCCTAATAGTGTCCCAAAGGATCATATACAATGAGTAATTAACATTGTTACATTCCATAAGCACAATAGAGCGAGTACATGGCTTGACAGCAATGTGCAGTCTTGTAACTCCCGTACAACCGCCAAAAAACAGCCATCATACAGCATTTAAATTTGCAATTTCAAATCTCCTCATTTTATAATGAACTTAAAGGAACAAACTGCCCCAACCCTCCCTCTTCCCATGGACCCGGCCAACACTACCTATAAAGAGTATATTCATAGGCCCACATCATGTACCTGCGCGCACAATAGTCTCCGTACTCAATCCTGCTTGCACCTCTTATCAGTCTGTAATTGAAAGCACTAACATTGTTGACATGTGTAGCCACCACTATTGGTCCGGGGCCTGGCTAGTTGCAACTATGCCTTCTCAGTACGATAGTATGTCGATCGAAGCATATTCCTCCATTAGCGTGTTCCAAGCCATAGATATTGGTGTTTTTCTCAAACCCCTACGTTCTTCTCTTTGTAGTTCAGCCCCCTCTGCCCTTCCCCATCTAACCACTTCCAAATGCCAGTCCTGTAAGGTCGGCGCCCTGGTGGCTTTCCAACGTGTTGTAATATTCCTTTTTGCTAGTAGAAGCGCAAGATTAGCGAACTTGTGTGTTGGATTACCCTTCTTCCCACGGGGTCCCAGGCCCAGTATACAATATTCTATGGAATCATTGTTGCGCACTGGGGCAATGTAATTTAATATCTGACATATAGATGCCCAGTAGTGCACCAATCTCGGGCAGTCCCATACCATGTGCAGCAGCCCCGCGTTGGGTGTGTGACATCGCGGGTAGATGTCCCTTGTTCCCGGGAACATGGTGCATAGTCTACGCGGGGTCAGGTAGGCTCGGTGCAACAGCATCAATTGGATGAATTTGAATTTGGGGTTACGAGACACCTTCTTGGGGTAAACTATTACGGTGTCTCATTCCTTGTCTGTAAATTCACGGCCCACGTCTCTCACCCATTTTTCGCGGAGTGGTTGCAACGAGATCGCCGCTTCAGTACGGATACCCTGGGACAACCATTTGGTCAGGTGTGCCCCGTGTCCCATCAAGTATTGCATAGTGAGTAACGTGTTTGTAGCAGGTTCGATGCCCCCTTGAACCCATGTGTCCCGAATAAAACTAGAGATGCTGGCATGTAATAGGAACAATCTATCTGGGGCTCCATGCTCGCGCACGAAAGCTTTGTGTGGCATTAGGACACCCTCCGAGAAGAACGCCCCCACTGTATCAATTCCCGCGTCGGCCCATGCCCGCAACATGCGGTTATTAACCACACCTGTCTGTGTGGGAATATCCAGTAGTGGGATTGTAGGAGCATATGGTGGTGTTCGCTTTGTATATCTCAAGGCGTGTCTCCAATATGTTATTGCTATTCGTAATAGGTGTGGTGTCGATGGTGGAATCTTGGCGCCGGGTAGTAGGAGCCTGTGAATATCCCTGCGGTCCCATTCCTGATTCGTCAGGTCTAGTTCTTGTAAATTACGACCTGCTAACCAATACGCCAGCCATTGCAGCTGGCTAGCGTAACAGTATGCCTTCAAATCCGGCACCCCCAGTCCTCCCTGTTTAGTACTTAATTGTAGCTTCTGTAGGCCAATTCGTTTACGTCCTGTACCCCAAATCAGCTCTGACATCAAAGAATACAGCAATTTAAAGATCCCCGACGGTACAAGTATAGGTAGGTTAGTGAAAAAATAAAGCAATCGCGGCAGAAGCACCATCTTAGTTATAGTGACCCGCCCCGCCACCGATAGAGGCAGCGAAATCCAGAACTTAACCTGGGATTTAAGGGCATTTATCGCACGAGTCAGATTACCATCTAACATATCTGTTGTATCTCGGTATATCTGTATTCCCAGATACCGAAAGGTATCCGGCGCTATGTTGAACTTCCACTGACCGAAATTTAACTGGCCAGTACGCGAGGGGTCATCGAAAAAATAGGCATATGATTTGGTGGCATTTATCGAGAGGCCGGACAACTCCTGAAAATGTGCAAAAGTTAAGGGCAGAGTTTCGAAGTCCACGTCCATGTCTTTCATATATAAGATAAGGTCATCCGCATAAGCAGAGACAATATGTGTCGTCCGGCCTCTCACTATCCCCTTGCGCCCCATCAGGGAGCGGAGTCTGTTCAAAAGGGGTTCCAGTGCCAAGATAAACAGTAATGGCGACAACGGGCAACCTTGTCTGGTGCCTCTAGCCACCCTGTACAGTGGGGAGATATGCTGTCCCGTGCGGGCACGCGCTGTCGGGTTCGTATATAATAATCGTACCCATTTAATGTATTCTGCCGGTATACCAAACCTAGAGAGGGCATAAAACATATAATCCCAGTGCAAGGAGTCGAACGCCTGACGCAGGTCGAGTGAAATGCAACCCTCCTTTGTCCCCGTGCCGAAAGTGCCAGACATAATTTGATGCAGTCGTCGGATGTTGAGCGCTGTACTCCGCCCTGGCACGAACCCGCACTGATCAGTGTGTATCAGTTGTGGGATAAGCGGGCATAGCCGATTGGCTAACAATTTACTTAAGATTTTATAGTCCGAATTGAGTAGCGATAGGGGCCTATATCCCGATATGTCTGAGCCGTCACGTCCAGGCTTTAGTAGTGAAACCACGGTCACCTGCAAAGTAGAGGAGGGGAGCATACCTGTCTCTAGCGACTCATGGTACATGCCCTGTAAATGAGGCACTGGCAAGTCAGCATATACCACATAAAATTCAACAGGTAGCCCCTCATTGCCAGGAGTTTTATTGCGCGGTAGAGCTTTGATCGCCTGTCGGATTTCCATCCCCGTCACCGGCCGTGTCAGATCATCCCTATGCTGATGTATAAGCTGTGGCAACTGCAACCCATCAAAAAAGGACTCAAAATCTGTGTCGCTATGGCCTGTCGGCTGTCTATATAAGTGCGCATAGTAGTCCTTAAATGGAGTGTTTATTTCCAGTTGTGTGCTAACTATGTTACCTTCAGCAGTCCGGACTTCTAAAATAGGGGATGGTGAGGGAGCATTTTTAACCAATTTTGCCAATTGGGGTCCTGCCCGGTCTGCCTGTGTGTGTAGAGCCTATAATCTACTGTGCAAACAGTTCTTTGAGTAAGTACTCCTCCATATACATTCGAGAAAAGCAAAGAAAGAAGAAAATTCAAATCCTTTTTTGGAGCAGCTTATTGTGTTTATTTTCAATGCATCTTCTTTAAAAAAATCCAATTGATTCAGAATCTCAAAGAAGCAAAGGATGTCAGCCGACACGTGTTTCGCCCGTTGGGTCAAGTCGACCTGGGCTTTTTCAAGGCTGAAACAATATTAATGAATCAAAATTACATGATGTTGTATCGAAGTGATAAATGTCACCGTGCACTCCTGATTCACACGAACAAAAGTAAGTACAAACAAGATACCGAGCATTTCGCTCTATGCAAAACATCATACTGAAGCTACTGATAGTATGCTACTTGATAATCCTGCGGACCGTTTAAGTTACGCGCTGTCCGCAATCTCCTGTTCATGACCATATTTTCTCCGTCACATAAGGGGTTCTGAAACATCCTAATGGCACTAAGATAGATTACGCCGCTCTCGCATATATAGTGCTCCTGTCACTTTGCCTTGCGTGTCTAAAAACACGAGACGGTAACCTGTGTCCAAAGCAAATCAAACTTACGTTTCCATGGCGATAATGACCATATCTAAGTGGCATTTGTCGGCTCCTTTTTCTAACTTTGCTACCCCCACAGTGTCTGACTGCCATCGCTAGATTAATCTTTGTCGGGTTGCCCAACCTATAGATATTCATTTCGGCTTGTGTCCTCTCTCTGTTTATTTACTTCCTAGATAACAATCTGCTCAAGAAATGTTTGAAACCTGAACTGACACGACCCGTTTGAGAATATGTATCATTCTTCATGTTGCACAAATATATTATACCCGAAGGTATTTGAATATACAATTTAATGTAAAAACGTAAATGCTATGTTTCTCTGAAAAGACAAGAATGCCTAAATCATGGTAAAACATACGATGCATGCTAAATCGGCAAAAAACACGAATAACAAATACAAAGTATGATAAGACCTCACTTTGCATGATGTAGAGACACCTTGCTGCTCCTTAATTAGCTTGCATAAATGACTTTAGATTGCAACTGTAGAACAAAATCTGATTTTTACTAGCAATAACCATTTTAACACTTCCTAACCTTAAGACTCCTTTCCTTTTTTCTAAACTTCGTTAATCTCTTGTCTGTTAGAATATAGATAAAAAAGCTTGTTTTAATTTTTTTTTGTCTAAAGCCGCCTGCAGTGGGGCCTCTCTACTTACTCGCTCTTATCCCCTTTTTTCTTTTTTTCTTGTTTCTTTCTCTTCTCTCTCACCTCCCTCTCGTTTTCTTGTTCTAATCCCCCACCAACTACCTCACTCGGCACAAGCACCTTCACTGCACTGGTGTGAACGAATACCAAAACATTCTTGGGACTTTTTGGACTATCCTGAAGCCACTTTTTACTGGGGTTCTTGGTGACATTTATCACTTTGATACAACATCATGTAATTTTGATTCATTAATATTGTTTCAGCCTTGAAAAAGCCCAGGTCGACTTGACCCAACGGGCGAAACACGTGTAGGCTGGCATCGTTTGCTTCTTTGAGATTCTAAATCAATTGGATTTTTTTTAAAGAAGATGCATTAAAAATAAACACAATAAGCTGCTCCAAAAAAGGATTTGAATTTTCTTCTTTCTTTGCTTTTCTCGAATGTATATGGAGGAGTACTTACTCAAAGAACTGTTTGTATGAATTATTTTTGAGGCTCAAGAGGTCCCGAGCCTCGAGTAAACTTCCTCCGAAACTATCTTCTGCAAAAATTTGGGCAATACTATCCAGTACTGGGATCCAAGGACCTCTTTAATTCAATATTTGTATAATCTACTGTGCGCAGTTCCTCTAGCAGTTCCGCATATTGTATGTTGGCCTCTTGTAATTGCGTCAACTGCGAATTTGTTCCTGCTGCCTCCCCTTCTAGTGTATGGAGCTTACCTTCGATCTCCGTGATCCGTTCCACAAGAGCGAGTCTAACCCCCGTCTTCGTGCCAATTGCTACCCCCCTAATAACTGTGTTGAAGGCATCCCATTCCAGTTGGAGGGTACTAGCTGTTCCTGTATTCTCAGAAAAATAATTAACAATTGCATCTGATATCGTGCTACGGAAGACCTGATCTTCCAACAATAGGGGTTGCAACCTCCAGGTCGGTATCGGGGTTGGGATCTTACCCCTTTGGAGAGTTAACTCTACCGGATTATGATCCGATAATGTCTTGCCCATATGCACCACTCTGCTAATAGAACCCAGTAAAGCCCCAGTGCAAAAAAATCTGTCTATGCAGGTATGTAGTCGGTGCGGGGGGGAATAAAAGGAGTATTCTTTATGTCTCAGATGCTTTACTCGCCATGCGTCATGTAGTTCCCAACCCTCCGCCCAGGTCCTTAGTGCTTCTGCTTGTTTTTTACTTTCGGTGGCACGCAGCGGGGGGGTGCGATCTGTCCAGAGCAATGTCCAATACTGCGTTAAAATCTCCTCCTAACACCCAGGGATAGTCAGACCAATCCGTTAGTGCTATGCTGAGGGCGTCCAAGTATCTATCTTGGTCGCTATTCGGGGCGTAGATACTCCCAACAACTATATGTGCCCCATCCAGTAAGCCATGGAGCAGGACATATCTTCCCTGTAGGTCCACCTTTTGTTCCAACAACTTAAAGGGGATATTATTACGAACCCAAATTGCTGCCCCTCGAGCAAATACAGAATAAGACGTGAAAAACAGTTGTCCCCTCCATTTTTTCTGTAATTTAGACGCTTCGTCATGGTTGAAGTGAGTCTCCTGAAGGAGAGCTATATCAATTCTCCTCCTATTCAGCTGCGCCAGAATACGGTGTCGCTTGTGAATCGAGCCCATGCCCCTTACGTTCCAGATGCAGTATTTATATTTGTTATGTGATGCCATTTTGAAGCAGGAGGTATAACCTCCACGCAGCATATACACCATGTGGCCTAATAAGTGCCGTGTGTGTGAAGGCCGAGCCTGCATAGCTAACGAAACTCCCCAATACTAGGTTCCCCCATATAACAGCAGAGGACCAAACCTGAAAAAAGAATACAACATGAACTGTAAACCAAAAATGCCATAGTGCAGTCGCTAGGGGGGAGGAGGCAGCAACTGCCCTATTCCAAACGAGCAGTACACTGCACATTTGAAAAATGATCTTTATATACCGATATTTTCCCCTGTACAGCTCGTAGGAACTAGACCCTCTCAAAACATCCAACACTGACAAAGCATTTTGCAGAATATCATATACATTACCACTCCCGGTCAGTCCCGAAACACAGTTCTAGTAGTCTCTGGCAATTTGTGCAGTAATCGACGGAAATAGTGTCAAGCTAGCCTCAGATTCGGAGCGTACAGTAGCCGCATCTGAAGACTGCGTCGAGGTCGCTGCAGTTTGGGCATCATGGGCAGCTAACGCCGCCGCCGTTAAAAGAGCATCATTTTGACTGTTTGTAATTTGCTCCGGAGTTGGGCCAACGTCAGTAGCTCCCTTTGTCCGTCCGTGCTCCTCCGTATGGATCCTGGCATCCCTCTGCAATGGTACTTGATGCATTTGGCTTGACGGGAGCGAGGTCTGTGAGGCCGCTGGTGTAAATGTTAACTCCAGCCAGTCAGCCGCTTCTTCAGAGTTGTCAAAAAAGATGGATTTCTGCCCGTATATAACTTTCAGTCGGGCCGGGAAAAGCAATGCATACTTCAGATTAGGTTCTTCTTTACCTCCTGGAAGGTGGCTCTGGCTTTCTGAACCGCCAGAGTAAAATCTGGATACAGGGAAATCGTTTTGTTCTCAAAGCGTATAGGAGCATTTTCCCTAGCGGCCCGCAGGATCGTGTTGCGGTCTTTATAGTTCAGGATACGTGCTATCAGTGGCCTTGGCGGGGCACCCGGTCGAGGCGGTCTAGGGGGCACTCGGTGTGCTCTTTCCACACTGTAGAGGGCCGACAGTCCCTCCTTCACCACGTGATCTCGCAACCAGTTCTCCACAAACTGGGTGGGGTTAGGCCCCTCGCTGCGCTCCGGAATTCCAAGAATTCGAACATTATTACAACAGGATCTCCCTTCTGCGTCGTCCACCCTGTCTTGTAAGCCCTTCAACTGGCGCTGGAATTGTTCTAGCTGAGAGGCGTGCATGGTTTGTTACGGGGTCAAATCATCCAGGGCTAATTTGTTCGATTTCACTTTTTCCGTTCGTTCCTTATGGTCCGCTTGCAGCAGGTTCAGATTAGTGGACAGTGTCCCCATTTGTGCTTCCATCACGGCACAGGAGTCTCGTATTTCTTTCAATATTAAATCCAGCTTGGCAGCGTGTTGGTCGGTCCCCGTGGGAGGTACCACTTCATTGTCTGGACTGTTGGAAAGTTCATTACTAGGTGCAAGGTGCGCGTCGTCCGTAGATGCCGCATCTGCCTGTTTAGCCCTAGGGCGACCCATGTTGCCACGACGGTCACGTATGCTCCTTTGTTCCAGAATGGTCTTGAAAGGGGCCGCAACAGCGCTCTCCACCTCAGCTGCGCGCAACTCCCACAATCAGGCCACTCCCAGCATCAGACCGAGGGCACCCTCCATGTCGCTCCCCTGTTCTTACACTCCGACCGTGACCTGTCACGTACCGTCAGGCGCGGTGTAAATGCCACTGACCACTCCGCAGTTGCAATGTTAAGGGCCCAGTCCCACCTCTGGCGGGCACCAGCGACACCCCTAGTCCACCACTGTGCTGCGCACTGTTAGTGACTGTCTCTGTGTGAAAGGCTGTCTCCGGGCAATGACCAGGGCTTTGGGTCACGTCCTCGTCTGAACTGCAGGCCGCTGTAAGCCTCTATCCCTCAGAAGTGGTTGCGACTAGTATCATATGTGCCCTCCCACTGCGGTGGCATCTGCGTGTGCAGCATGTCCTGCTTCGAATGCCTGCAATCTCCTCAACTATTTAGGTCAGCAGCCAACTGCCATACACAGCCCTTTTGCATCCCCCGGGCGGCAGCAGGAACACTGCAGTGCCGAGTATAGGACCTCGCACACTCTCAGTGAAGCCTTCCTGGTCGAGTGACGGCTGCCGGTGCTGTCGTACAGTCGCTGGTCGTCCAGCTGCCAGTGCGGGGTTCCACTTACCGCATCGCGGATTCTGCAGCGCAGAAAGCCTCAGTAAGCGCCGAGCACTCACCGCTCAGCAGCAGGTCCCCGCCAGCGGGGGAGCAGCCTCATTTTGCGATCGCCACCATCCGCCATTTTGCTTCTGCCGCACCTCAATCTAATATGTCGCAGCTAGCACACCCGCCATGGGGCCCGCTCGACGGCAATAAGTGTTGAGGTCCCCACCTCCACTCCGCAAACAGGAATCGCCGGGGGTCACAACGCTCTCGTCGGCAGCCTCGAGCCCGATCGGCTCCTTCTACCCAAGTCCGGGACTCCTCCCACCGGCCCTGTGTGATCTTCGAGCCGGGCACAACAAAAGCTCAAATGTGCGACTTCCACGGAGACCAGGGACCCCCGGGCTCAGCCAGCAGCCGTAGGAGAGGTCCGCACTCAGGGAACCTATATTGTAGGTACGAGGGTCCAGTTGAATGCAGGATAAATTGGCAAGTGTCGGGGTGTGGAACGGAGCTCTCTCAGCTCACGTCCTCTATGTTCGGCAGTTGGCCACGCCCCCCCGGGACATACTTGCAGTTGGCGGAAGCATGGGGGCACGACATGGCGAGGGCCGTGCCTCCGTCGCGGTTAGAGCCCAACATTTGCGGGAACCCCCGACTTAAGCCCACGCAAGGGACGGATCCCGTTCTCCCAGTCCATCGGCCGGGGGGGTCGCCCGAAGAAAGTGCGCGCTTTACACGGTGCAGCCCGCGAGTTACCCGGATTTGGGAGGAAGTTTGACGTCCGGAGTGGCCCTGCAATTGCTACGATCACAGTTGGTCGCGGCACTGATTCCAGCACTGCCACCCCCCGGGGGATTCCGTCCTGGGTGCGACCTCAGACACTGAGTCGGGAAGTTGCAGAGGTCTGACGTTCTGGCCTCGCTTCCTATGCGCAGTGCGCAGCAAATCGTTATGGGCCGACTACGCACCAATACCCACCGCAACATGCCCCTGAGGGTCAAGCTGGAACGACGCACGAGGCTCCCGGATCCATGACAAGGGTGAGTCAACCTGATTTTGCAGCCAAACTGGACACTGTATTAGCGGCGGTTGAACGGATCGGTAATGCCCTGGACCAGACCCGCACCTCCCTGGAGGGTCGGATGGACACCATCACCTCAGACTTTACGCTCCTCCGGGCCGACCAACATAAACTTTCAGACAGGGTTCGTGAGGCAGAGACCGCAATTATGGACCTTCAACCCAGATCCCAAAATCACACCTCCGCACTACAAGATCTGCTGGACCGGGTTTGCACCCTAGAGGAGAAGGTGGACGACGCGGAGGGTCGCTCACGCCGTAATAATGTCCACGTGGTCAGTCTCCCTGGGGGGTCTGAAGGGCGGGATCCTGAGACCTTCACAGAAACCTGGATAAAAGAGCTGATGCCCCCCGGATCGCTCTCCCCCCAGTTCGTGGTGGAGCGAGCCCATAGGGTGCCCGCCCGCAAGCCGCTTCCTGGGGCTCGTCCTCGCCCATTCCTGTTCTGAGTCATGAATTTCAGGGACCGGGACGCTATCCTCCGAGAACTTGGCAAACTTCCAGGCCCCAAGGTACAAAATGTCACTGTCTCCCTCTTTCCTGATTACACGGCTCAAGTATAAGGGAGACGAGCCACCTTCAATGCGGTAAAGAAGCAACTCCGTGATCTGGACCTCCGTTACTCCTTGCTATTCCCCTCCTGCCTGCGGATTATTAAAGACAGCAACACTAAGTATTTTGACTCCCCCGAGAGTTTTGGGACTGGCTCAAGGAACAGGGGCTGGCGACGGCGCCCAAATCATCAGATGAGCCCCGGCGCCGCGAACACCCCCGCCGACGTAGGCGTGGGGGCAAAAAGAACAACGACACGAGTCCTAAAATAGTCGCCCCTTGCCCTGACCAAATTCGACAGGAGCGCCAGGAGGCCCTGCAGACGATGGCGGCCTTCCAGTCCGTTCGATCTCTGTCCCCGGCTGACTCTGCTGTTTCACTGACAAAATCCGGTGCCTCCGAGTCCACCTCTGAATGGTTCATGGACACACATATTCCCCGCCCGAGGTGTTACTCAGCAAACTGCAGACGACATTATTTGAACTTAACTTGTATCAGAGCATGATGTCAATCCAGGCCATATCATTCTGAGTAATCCTTTGATGCTCTATCTCCTGCTTTCTTGGGGTAATTGAAGGGGACAGTCTTAATATCGGCTGCTCTTCTCCGCTGGTCTGACCCCCCGAAGTCACACAACGACACTAGTTTAGTAGCCATGACTTGGCGTGTGTGTTTGGGCAGTTCCTCACGTTGGGGACCCCCTCTGTTCCTGTTTCAGGACTTTTCTCAAATCTACCTTATTATTTTCTTCCCCTTACATGAGTCGCCACACGCACAGACCTGCTGCCTCTATGCATCACACAGGGAGCGCCGCAATATACGGGCGGAGCCCATAGATCTCGGTTGTCTAGATGACCAGCCTTAACATAATAACCTGGAATGTCAGGGGCATTCATACACCCTCCAAGCGATATGCCATCTACGCCTATCTGCAGCATCACACGACGAGTGTGGCGTTATTGCAGGAGACACACCTGACGACCGTGGAGGCGGCTCGCTTGCGTCACCGCTGGCGAGGTCAGATATACAGCACCAACTATTCGTCCATGGCCAGAGGGGTGGTGATATGGGTCAAGGCAGGGGTTCCATGGGAGGAGAAGGAGGTTCTGTCAGACCCAATGGGGCGCTACGTCTTGGTGAGTGGCAGGCTGAACGGCCAACCTATCTTGTTGGGTTCCATATATGCCCCAAATGTCACACATGGCACCTTTCTTAGCAGTCTTTCTGACACATTACTCCGGTGGAGGGAGATCCTGTGGCTCCTAGGGGCGATTTTAACGCTGTGCTCGATGTCTCACTTGACCGTTCCTTCCCCCCACTCACTCGCACTACTGCCTCCTCCAACGCACAGCTCTTAAAATCCTGGATGGACAATTGGGCACTCTCAGACATCTGGCGGGAACGTCACCCACACTCCAGAGTATACTCCTTTTACTCCCCGGTCCATAACTTGCATGTGCGCCTTGACCGCATACTCAACAGAGGTGCAGAAAGAGGCAAGAGAGGTGCAGAAACAGGCAGGAAAGGTGCAGAAAGATGGAACAGGGGTGCAGAAAGAGGCAAGAGGGATACAGACATTTGCAAAAGAGGTACAGAAAGAAGAAAGAGCAGTGCAGAAAGAACCATCAGAGGTGCAGAAAGAGGCAAGAGGGGTAAAGAAAGAGGTAGGAGAGGATCACAAAGAGGCAAGAGTGGTACAGAAAGAGGCAAGAGGGGTGCAGAAAGAAGGAAGAGAAGTGCAGAAAGAAGCAACAGGTGCTGAAAGAGACAAGAAGGGTGCAGAAAGAGGGAAGAAGGGTGCAGAAAGAGGCAAGAGGGGTACAGAAAGAAGCAAGTGACGTACAGAAAGAGGCAACAGAGGTGCAGAAAGAGTCAAGAGAGGTGCAGAAAGTAGAAGAGATTTGCAGAAAGAGGCAAGAGAAGTGCAGAAAAAGAAAGAAATGTGCAGAAAGAAGCAACAGAAATGCAGAAAGAGGCAAGACAGGCGCAGAAGGAAGCAAGAGTAGCTTGCACACCATTAGAACCAATTTAACACCCACATTTAGCAATACGTTCTAGGTTTGCAAAGGGCCTTCCACCACGCTGTAACACTTCTCACTGTATTTTTGATAACGTTTGAACCGTTTGAGCTAGAAACAAGGTTTTTTTTGTTCAAATTTGCAGATTAGGGAGCAGATGATGGATTATGTGGCTAATGCGGAAAATGTATAATTGTGCGAAAGTCGGTGCAGCCAAACAGACACATAATTCCAGTGGCCCTGCTCATTACCTCTGACTAGGTCCACAAGTGCTCCTCAGTGATTCCTTCTTTTTGTCTCACTGAGTTCATAGTTGAGCTTCTATGGAAACGAGGAAGACTAAACCTGAGGTTACCACTACACAACAAAGACTACCATACCACATAATTACTTTCCATAACACATAATCCCACTCTACATCATTCCTACACACTAAATACCACATACTTTCTATCCACATAATTTCACTGCACAACTTAACACATAATTCCACTACACACAACGTACATCCACTCCACTCCAAAAAAACATAAGTAAAAAACTTTTACATTTACAACGCCAATAGCTCTAACTCTCGCAAATGCGAAACCTATTGCATTGCAAACACTTCTTTAACTAGTAGAAGCGTTTGCAGAGTGGTGGAGAAAGGGTGCTGGGCCTCCGACCAGCGCTCAGGAATTCTGCTACGTAGGACTTACAGTAGGTACCAGGAGGGCTTCTTGGCCCCCAAAGTCCCTCAGGAGTAAAGTGGACTTCATCCCCATCCCGTAGTCTGCTAGGAGATGCATTTGCAGAGTGGTGGAGAAAGGGGGGTGTGGCCTCCGAAGACGTCTTAGCAATCCCACTGTGCGGGACTTACTGGAGGTAACAACCTTGGGGGCCAACTACCCCTCCTATTACCTTCAGTAAGACCCACACAATAGGATTGCTAAGTTCTCATAGCAGGCCACGCCCCCTTTGCCCACCACTCTGCAAGCGCGCTCCCTGGCTCGCTCTTGGATGGGGATTGAAGTCCCCTTTCCTCCTGAGGGTCCCTGGGGGCCCACTAGCCCTCCTGTTACCTCCAGTAAGCCCCATACAACTGGATTGCTGAGAGTGCTCAAGGGCACAACACCCTTTTTACACCACTCTGCAAACGCGACTCCTGGCGCACTGCTGCTCAGGGGATGAAGTCCACTTTAGTCCTGAGGTCCTCAAGACACAAGAGGACCTCATCGCCCCACCAGCAATGCGCCAAGAGGCGCGTTTGCAGAGTGGTGTAAAAAGGGTAGTGGCCTCGACCACCTCTCAGCAATCCCACTGTGTGGGGCTTACTGGAGGTATCTGCTGGGCTAGTTGGCCCCTAAGGACCCATAAGATCCTAGGGGACTTCATCCCCCAACCCAAAACGCGCCAGGAGGCATGTTTGCAGAGTGGTGCAGGGAGGGGGCGGGGCCTCCGGCGAGATGCCGGCTTCTGTTTTATTTTTATTTTTCGTTTTTTAGGAGGGGGGCTGTGTGGCCCCCTTCTCTTAACATTTTTTGGGCCCTAGGGACCCCATCCCCTGGGGCCTAAGCATTAAAAAACAAAAAGAAAAACGGGAAGGGGGCCGTGTGGCCCCCTTCCCTGGGCCACTATTGGCCCTGGGGACTCCATCCCCGGGGCCTGGCCTTGTCTTTTTACATTTTATCTTTATTTTTGCACGAAGGGGGCCGCGTGGCCCCCCTCCCCTGGGCCACCTCTGGCCCCAGGGACCCCATCCCCCGGGGCCTGGCCAACCTGGAATTTTTTGATGAGGGGGCCACGTGGCCCCCCTCCTAAGGCCAATTATGGCCCCAGGGACCCCATCCCCCGGGACCGGCCCTAAAGCTGGGGAGCGTGGGGGGAGCCCTAATGCCCCCACGGTCCCTGCCAGCTTCCCACCTCCTGAGGGAGCCGGCATTGCTTTTGGGCAAGGGGAGCTGCTAACATGCTTCCATGAAGTAAAGCATAGTTTGC
Source organism: Calotriton arnoldi (assembly GCA_963921515.1). Classification (NCBI taxonomy): domain Eukaryota; kingdom Metazoa; phylum Chordata; class Amphibia; order Caudata; family Salamandridae; genus Calotriton; species Calotriton arnoldi. The sequence continues at coordinate 46,285 of CAWUFW010011501.1, read as the reverse complement.
TATGACAGGGCGGGAGCAGTACTCCCATCCTGTCATAGCAAACAGCACCCCGGGACATTGCATCAGCCGGCCCCATGGCCATCAAGGGCTCCAGGAGGGGGGCCGCGCGGCTCCCTTGCAACGAGTACAAAGCCCCGGGGATGTGGTGGTCCCCGGGGCCCGGGGGTCCGCAACGGACCCCCACCAGTAATTAAAGTTTGCCCCGGGGCAGCGTGGGGAGGGGCAGGTGCCCCCCACACACATTTTAATTATTGAAGCCCCGGGGAGGTGGCTGCGAGGCCCCCCGCCCTTAAAAAAAATGTGTGCCCTTTGGGAGGTGGTGGTCCTCTGGGCAGTGTGGGGAGGGCCAGGATCCCCCCCACACTTTAATTTATTTCGAGCCCCAGGGAGGTGGCGGTCCACAAGGCAGCAATGGTGCCGCGTGCCCCCGCGCATAATTAAATAAACCCCTGGGGAGGTGGCAGTCCCTGGGGCTTGGGGGGGGTCTGGGAGGCCCCCCCACATCTTATTAAACAAGCCCCGGGGAGGTGGCGGTCCCCGGGGCTGCGGGGGGGCCACGTGCCTCCGCATATAATTAGCCTAGCGCCGGGAGGTGGCGGTCCCCGGGGCTGCGGGGGCCCCCACGGGCCCCCACTAATTAACTGGGCATTGCCCCCGGGACTGGCCCACCCGGGGGCTTACAGATAACGAAGCGCTTTATTTTTTTAAAAAATTCTCAGCAGGATTCGTGCACCCAGCGCAAATTCTGCTGATTAAAAAAAAAATGCTTTTTTGGGACCCCCTGAGCAGGCCTAGGGGGTCAGGGTGTTTCTACCCTGCCCCCTTTTCTTGTTTTTCATCTTTTTTTCCCCTTTTTCTAGTGACTCGGTTACCAAGTCACAAGATGGCTAACAACACTTCCTGGTTTGGAGTGTTGACAGCCAATCAGAGTGAAGCTCGTGCCCGGGAGGGTTCGCGAATCCTCCTCGGTGCTCAGATATCGATATTTTTATTTTTTTAATTTCTCAGCAACTACTGAACGGATTTACACCATTTTAAAAAAAAGCATGCGTTCTAGACCAAGACCTACCTTTTTGCCAAATTGTAATTATATCTATATATTGTAATTGTATTTATAAAGCACCTACGACCCCTGATGAGGCATTGAATTGGTGTTTTCCAGTTCCCAAAACCATCCCCTTCCCAACATTAAGCCACAGAGTGCAGTTGTATGTTTAAGAGTGTAAACGGTAAATGCCATCACTAGGTGGTGACAAATTTCTAAATGTAATATGCCTACCACGGTTACAGAAATACACATCACTCCCTTTATAACCCACTATAATACAAGGCCCAACACTAAAGAGCATTCATGATTTTTCCAAAATGTGTTATAATAGCCGAGTATTTAGCATTACAGTCAAAGAATAATTATAGTAATAAAGCATTGGCAAAATCAAATGTCAGTTACCACAGCGAGTATCAGGCATTACCAGGTCCCGAGATAAGATTAGATAACCACCCCAAGACTGACGCCTCTGAGCTACTATCCTAACACTTCACATAAAAATGCACTTCGAGGAAAACTCTAATACAAGTTACAGTTAGTATGCAAGGACAGTCTCAAAGAATGATACCATATGGGTTCCATGTTAGATTTCTTGCCACTTGACAAGCAAAGAAATGTTGAGGAGCAATTCAGGAAATGTTATTTTACAATGCTAAGAAATGGCTTGAAATGATGCATAGGAATGTCCCTTCACCAACCATGGCATTTGGAGTCAATGAAGCCTCACTGTGGTACTCTCTCTGCACAAGTTCTAGATCTCTTCCGTAAAGGGAAATTTCTCAGGACTCTGAAAAGTACTGCTTCATTTTTGACCGCTTCAATAACTCGGAGGGCATATGCGCCTAGTTCAATGCGCATGTTGCAGAACCTGTCCAAGAGAATAGCAATCTTCAGGTGCACCAGCATTGGCATGGAAAGATATGTCAGTGGCCATATTTAGCAAATTGTGTACTGGCTGTTTTGGCGTTGCCCGTCTCAAGTGCCAATGTTGAGAGGGCCTTTTCACAGATAAAAGTTTACATGGGAAGGAAAGAGCGAGCGAGCATGACCAATGACTCACTGAACAAGTATTGTATGGTGCACTACAATAAGTTGATTTGTAGAAATGCATTTGGACCTCATATATGCTGTACATACACTGTCTATATACCATGCAGTACAGAAACCAAGCATTAATAAAAGCAAAACATTCCTTAAACACCAGAAAAACACTGTTTCTGTTGTTTTTAATGGCGCAAAAATGTGTAACCACCACTAACCACTGTTTTTTTAAGGTATTGAAATCACTGGAAAACACTGAGGAAAAAAGCCCCACCAGAATTTACCAACAAGCATTTACAATGCAATAGGTCTCGCAATGACATTGTTTTGAGCTATTGGCATTGAAAATGTTATTGGTTTTTTCCCCTTTGTGAAGCATTAATAAAGTAATGACGTTGTAAATGACAATGTCTTTTACCCCTGTTGACCCCTGCAAAGCTCATCAGCATGTGCCCGTCACTGTTTGCTGCGCACCCAACAAATCCAGAATGGACAGCTGTTTCTCCCAGTCGAGCTATTTCACGAAACTCCCTAAAAGGCCATTAAGATTCTATTTTAAGTGCGCGTTTACTGTATATTTGGACCAGTGGCTCAGCTATCAATAGTGCAGAGTGGAGGGGGCAATGAGGTGCGCACCTCATCCAAATAATAGCAGTTTTTGTTATTTTATATTTTCTACTGCCAAACAATGGTTTCGGGACATTTTCTGTGCTTACGGTAGAACCCATGACATACTCGCTGTGCTACGGGCACCAGTCACCTCGCCCTGCCCCTTATTTGCAGAAAACATACAAGTTTAGGGAGAGCGCATGTGGTCAAATGCTGTGAGATCAGCTTGCACTACTGACAGTATTTCCAGTACACAAATGCGTACACGTTTAACACTTTGAGGCTACCAATAATGCTCCCAGAATGCTCTCTGATTAAATGCAAATGCTTGCAGAAGCCTTGAAGCAATACTGATGACTCTTTGCTTTAAAAGTAAAATGTACGCAAAAACATACCAATAAAAAACATCATGCTAAACTGCGCAATTTTAGGTACCTTTTTTGAGGCATTCTATAGTCAAATGTGTTTGATGAATGCTAGTATTTCTAATTAGCGTGGAGGAGAGGTTGGGGCAGTGATATAGTGCGAACTCGACCCGAAGGTACTGGAGCACTTTACATGACCACCAGCTACGATACAGAAGGACACAAAATAAATGAAATAATTTCTATCAAAGTAACCCTGATAAGCAAATTACATTACATTACCACCGGCTATATTATAAAAATTAGAATTTTATGGAAACAAACGGGTTGCTTGCGCTCCTACTTCTATCCATGCGGGTGTGGGGAAAGAAGTAACCCGAAAAACACTCTTGTACCTGCACATCCAGCAGAATGCTTGAGAGGCATGGGACACAAAAATCAAAGAAGGATTTTTTTTTTTCAAAATCGGGTGACTGCTCACAACCAAAGCTTTCCAGTTTGAAAGTAACACAAAAATGAAGCACTGAAAACTCTGCAGTTTTACTGCCCATGTCATTCACACCAGTTCATGTCAGAAGTTTTTCACTACCCGTGCACCACAAAAATAGCACTTAGCACCGAACATTTGTAGTTTGTTTAGGACATTAAGAACGCCCAGAGCTGGGTGACTGGAAGAGAGAGAAATAAACGGGAGAGAGATATATGTAGAAAGAAAGAATATCAGGGACAGAAAAGAGGAAATCCAGAAACGGACATAGGGAGATAATGATAGGGACAGATAGAGAGAACAGGACAAAAGTCAAAGATAGGGAGAAACAAGCACGATGCGCGAGACGCCGTGCGTGTGCACATCGCGTGTCTACTGTAAAACAAGCACAATGCGCGAGACGCCGTGCGTGTGCACATCGCGTGTCTGTAGCGTGCACATCTCCTCAGCAAAACAGACGTGTCTGTGTGCGTGCACATGGGCTGTCCCCCTTCCGAAAGTAAACCGACGACAATACTCTCGCTTCATAGCTTCAATTTTATCAATCAATATACAGCACAATAACGAGTGAACCACTAGTAGCATAATATGAAAAGAATGTAGCGAGCACTATTTTTACATATTTCATTGAACTACGTAAACACACTCTATTTCCAAATAGTCATGCAGGCAATTCAGTGACCAAATCTTTAGCTTCTTAAAGATGGCCGCAATTTGAAACAAGCTGAGGATCGAGCGCTCGCCCAGGAAGTACTACTCACGGCGAGTACACTGTGTGCTACCGGGGCCGCTGCTCTCTTTGCGCCGTCTGCTGGTGCGTGTGCTCTTCTGCTGCTGACAAAGAACAAGCTGTCCACACGTGTTCACGTAAGCGCGGCGCGCACAGACCGGAGATGTGAACGCGTATGGTGCGAGCAGGAGTTGTAATAACGCCGCGAGCCGTAGGCGTGCACATCTCCTGTCTTGCCATGCGTGCACATGTCCTGTCCCGCATCGCTAAGAAAGTCGACAACAATAGATCTCGCTTAGCGAGCAGTGCATGGCGCTGCATCGCTAGGCGAGATCTCCTGTCTTGCCAAATGCGTGCACATGTCCTGTCCCGCATCGCTAAGAAAGTCGACAACAATAGATCTCGCTTAGCGAGCACTAGGCGAGACCTAAAAATAGAAACTGAAAACAGGGAAGCCTAATCATAGTACACTCCTCATCAATGCATGATGAGAGAGTGCCACAACCCTATGTAGCATTGTTAGACAAGTACCGCTGGGTACTTGGGGGAACTCACACATTTAGAAACCTGGCTAATTCTTCAAACTATGGGGAAGAACTAGAACTTCACATGTGACTTTGCTCAGACGTCTGCTGTGTGCTGAGTAGTACCTGACTATTCTGCACAGAGCAAACCCTCTTTTCAGCCAGTGATCCTAAAGAACTCTGTACAGAGAAGAGAGGCCAAGAAGAGTGACTGACAGCGCCGTCAACATCTGCGACGACAGACACCCTGCAAAGAGATGGACACACTACAGACACGCCTCATAGCACACACAGCCCGCAAAGACATCCCTATTCTCTTCACAAGCACACACCGACCCTGCAGACACACATCCTCCTGCAGAGGTACATTAAAAACACACAGACACCTAAGTTTCTCTGCTTGACAGGCCTCATACCTGGCAGACTCAAGGTCAGACAATGCTACAAGCCAGCCTATGCCACAAAAAACTATTGCAATGACTGAAGCCTTTGCCTAGTCTGAGAGATGGAAACAAGGGAAAGATGGGTAAAGGGGCACAGGGCAGCAGGGTAGCCTTGACGTTCAACTGCCTGAGGGACCCCCCCCTTCGAACATAGGGGTAGAGGTGGGCAAGTAAACAAATTAACAGGGAGAGACGAATAAAGGGTGTGCACACATTTCTCACAGTGCACTAAGATGCAGCACAGTGTGCACAGATATTTCACAGTGCAATAAGATGCTGTGTAGTATACGGATTTCTCATTGTGCAGTACGATCCACTGCAATGCAGTGCCACAGATTCCTCTCAGTGCAGTTTGATGCAGTGCACAGATTTTTCATAGAGCAGTAAGATGCAATGCAGTGGCACAGATTTCTCCTAGTGCAGTAAGATGCAGTGCAGCATGCACAGAAAGCTCAAAGTGCAGTAAGATGCAGGGCAATGAAGGTAGACCTGCTTAAAATCCAGGGTAAGATCTCCTCCTTTATCTGGGCAAGCAAAGGAATCCGGTTGCCCTGGAAGAAATTAAGGTGTAAACTGCAGAGTGGAGGTATGGGCTTGCCGGACCTACAGTTATACTCATGGGCCTACCAACTGAAAAACTGCAGGATGCTATTGCAAACCCCGGACGATTCATTAATCGGGAACATGTTCAAAGCTATGTTAACTGGCATAGCGGAATCCGGGTTCATGTATAAATTTGGGTCTCCTAAATTCTTCAAGAAAGTACGCCTAAAGACTCTGCGTGCGGCGGCTAAGTTATGGTCGGTTTGTCGAGGCTGTTTGGGACTTCCCTTTTACAGCGACTGGGCCCCCTGTGTGGGACTCCCCCGGAACTCCGGAGTGTTTACTAGATGCTTTAGCCCGTCCCTTGATCGAGATCGGAGTTACGTACTGGAAAGATATTATTTCGGGAAGTGAATGTCATCCCTGGGAATATTGGGATACCATCACCGGAGGTGTCCTTTCGAGGTTTAAATTCTATCAGATCTCGTCATGGTGTAAGGCTCAAAGCTGGCCTTCTCCGATTAAAGACTCAATGGAAAGGGATCTACAAAACCCCGCACCGAGGAAAAAGAAGTGGCTTTATGGTACAACTACCTCCTCACCGCAGTAGACAGCAAGATGAAGAAGCCAAACCGAGTCTGGGAAAATTACTTGCCGAGCGAGGAGCTGGATGACATATGGCAAGTATCTATAGATACTCTTTACCCGTTAATAAAATCTGCTGCACTCAGGAAGAATCATTTTTTACAATACACAGGTTATATTGGTCCCCCTCCAAATCTCAAGAATAAAAGGCGGTGGAGAAGCGAGATGTCTCAGGTGTGGTTCTCTGAATGCAGACGACATCCATATATTTGCCTCCTGCCCCAAGCTGCAGGAATTTTGGGGAAGAGTGGGTAAGACCATCGCATGGGTGCTGGGTTCCGCTGTGGAGGTAAGCCCAACTTTAATTCTTTTTGGTGTAGCTTCTAAAGTTATGGGTGCGCACAGCTTAAACGGGACACAACAGAAGTTAGTATTCTATTTGATACTCCTGGCTAGGAGAGAGATATGTAAGCTGTGGCGTCAGGAGACACCCCCTCATGGAGCGCCTGGTGGAACTCTGTTAGATACTTTAGAGCATTAGATCAGAGGGTAAATACCTACAAAGAGAGACCGGATACTGGGTTATTTTGGAATCTGTTAGATAATGTACATAGAGATCAGTCTAGGACACATTAAGGCTATGGTTTGGCTATGGTTTGGCTCCAATGATTAAAACCTCTGGGTCAGCTCAAGTTGAGTATTTCGGGTGGTTCCCGGAAAAAAAAAATACTGGCTGAGACTGTACTCCACCAAGCTATGAGCAACAGAGGTGGAAGGCCGAGAGGTTGCTACAGCTATGGAGGTCATATGAGGAGGAAAAAAAAAAAAAAGATGCAGGGCAATGTGCATAGACTCCTCAGTGCAGTAAGATGCAGTTCAGTGTGCAGATTCCTCCTAGTGCAGTCAGATGCAGTGCAGTGTACAGATTCCTCATAGTGCAGTAAGATGCAGTGCACACAGATTACTCATAGTGCAATAAGATGCAGTGCGCACAGATTCCTCATAGTGCAGTAAGATGCAGTGCAGTGTGTATAAATTCCTCAGTGCAGTAAGATGCAGTGCACAGATTTCTCACAGTGCAGTGAGATACAGTGCAGCGTGCACAGACTCCTCATAGTGTTGTAAGATGCACTGCAGTGTACAAAGATTTCTCAAAGTGCAGTAAAATGCAGTGCACAGATTCCTCATAGTGTAGTAAAATGCAGTGCAGTGACAGATTCCTCACAGTGCAGTAAGATGTGATGCAGTGTGCACAGATTATTCATAGTGTAGTAAGATGCAATGCAGTGTGTACAGATTCCTCACAGTGCAGTAAGTTGCAGTGCACAGATCCACTCTTTATCACAAATGATGATTACAAACACCCCCAGGGTGGAAGGAAAGCCCCCCAGAGGCCCCCGGATATTAGAGCCCAGCTCAGCCCGGCTCCTGCAGAGATTCCCTCCAGGATTATTCAGCCTATTTCTACAAACACAGCAGAAGGTGCTGACAATCTCCTACCTGAGCAGAAACCTGTGCAGACATGTCCAGGCTCTCTCCTCCTCCTGGGGCTGGGGTGGGCAGATCTGGGGTCTGAGGGGGGGGGGGGCAGATCTGGAGTCTGAGGGGGGGAGGGGCAGATCTGGGGTCTGAGGGTGGGGCAGGGGCAGATCTGGGGTCTGATGGGGGGGGCAGGGGCAGATCTTGGGTTCGAGGGGGGGGTCTGAAGAGGAAGATTACTGCACAGACAGACAGGGGGTCCTCCCTCTGCAAAGGCCGGAAGTGATGTCACCATCGCTTCTGGTGCTGTCTCTGCCACAGCTGACCCAGAAGAGGAAACTCTTCACCCTTCCATACAATGCACAGCTTAGTGGGTTTCATCAGCAGGCGAGGAGCGCCCTCTGGTGGCCGCTGACGGAACCGCCGCCTCCAGGCTCCAGCAGTGAATACATTTCACATAAACAAGCCTTTATACCTGTAAAGACCTGGGATTTCAGATGTCACAGACGTGAATGTTTGTAAGGGTCAGACAGTTCAAGTACAGGGCCTCACACTTGGTTGCTGCTGTAGAAAAGTATCTACAGCTTCACATGAGCATCTTCCAAACACGTATAGAGGACTAAAGAGTCTTTACAGAAAGGTGAGAACTGTAAGTGACAGTCTGTATTTTATGAACCATATGAGAATATTGGTTAGTGGTGCAAATTTAGCACGCCTGCCATCGTACGACACAAAGATAAACTCACCCCAGGTACCCAGCTGACGGGAAGCCGCTCGGAGATGCAAGCGGCGATGGGAGCCCCTGCCTCTTGACCAGAGCCTCTAGTGCTTCTCTCGCAAAGCGCTGGTCACTGTCGATGTAAATTCCGCAGTTTCGGCCTCTCAGGGAAGTCCTCGCCCTCGAGGTCACACTGGCTTGGAGAGCCGATCGTTCCTTGCTGCACCTGATTTTCAAATTCTGCTCCAATACAAGTTTAACAAGCTGCGAGGCAGGAGTGGGCTGTAGGGGCATCCAGCCCCATAAGTAAATATTGAGCCAGGTTCGAGGGCAGGGCCGCAGCTCATCTTAGTCTGAACCGTACTGTGTAAGCGGTAGTGTAAAAACGCGGAGGCACATGCTGTGACCCGCAGAGGGTGACTCTCTGCGGCCCTGCCAAGTCTCACGCATCAGGCGTGAGACTAACGCATTTCAGTGTGGTGATCCGCATCACCGCACTGAAATGCATTGTCACGCATTTATAGCGCCTCCTTAGAACGCTGTAGCGAAGAGGAGCACTGCGAATTAGTGCCACACTGAGAGAGCAAAGCTGCTCTTCAGCAGCACCTCCGCGAGCTGCTTGCGATAGGCTTGGGGGCTGGCTAGTTGGCTAGAATGTAAAAACATTCACCAGACACCCCAGCAGGCCCATCTGACTCACTCAGGATGTCACAAGTGTCAAAGCCTAATGCCTGCTGCCGACGCAGCCTGCCAGGACACACTGACTGTGATACACCTATAGGCCGATGGCAGCGCGGCACAGTTTAGCTTTGGCAGGCAGCGCAGCTCGCTGCTGCTGTAGCTCTCGCTGCGTTGTGCTGGGCGGCCCATTGCTGCTGTAGCTCCACCACGTTGTGCAGCGTGGCCCGCTGTTATGCGTGGACCTCTGTTACTCCCACTGCGTTGTGCAGCGCGGCTCGCTGCTGATGTAGTTCCACTGCGTTGTGCAGCGCGGCCCAGCCGGGGCTTAATCAGGATCACCCGACCCCTGGCAGAAGGCGGGGGCCGCCGTAATGATGGTCTGGTGCCTTAGCACTGTAGCGCGGCCACCCTACACTGCAGTCCTGTGTTTGGAGCCATGAATGCTACCCTCTGAACCGTGGCGCTGCCCGGTGGGCATCGTGGCCGTCCCGACTCTGTTGGTGGATGCAGAAATGCCACAATGCCTAGTTTACATTAATGCTAAAGCACAGTAGATAAGGAGGAGAGCCAGAATACTCGAAGCAGCGGTTACTAATCGATCTCTCATTGAAAGAGTAGACAGTAAGGGCAATCACTAAAGCAGCAGCTGAAAATGAGGATGGCAATCCAGGACTTTTGTTACAGATGGCAATTAAGTTGGAATATGCAAGGCTAGCCCATCATGGCCCTTGCTGACAAGTAAGTATCACTTATCTAACCTAATTGAATTTACGGATTACTTTTAGAGGAGCGCCGCACGACATCATTTAGCCTGTGCACTCTAAGTAAAGTTATAGGTGTGCTGAGCTGTGCATTGCAGTCACTAGTCTGTCTGCAGCAGTCAGTCTGCACAAAGTTGTGTCACTTATTTATTTTACTTTTAGAGGAGTGCCACGCGTCATCATTCAGCCTGTACTGTGAGTAAACTTACAGCTCCTCTATATTGACTGCAGTCACTCTCTGCCAGTCTATATCATGGTTACAAATTTCTTTAACAGTACGATCAGGTTACAAGGGCACTAGGTTAGAGCCCTTCCATTTCTGGTGCTTTAAAGCACTTTTAAGATCTTCTTAGAGTTTCTTGTTGCTCAAATGGGTATTTCTGCTATTTATTTGTTTCCCTTGTCTTCATTGCTTGATTTTTGCTCGCGAGAAAGTGTCACTCATAGTCATTGAAATGTCACTCATAATTTCTCTGAAATTATGAAAATGTCACACATAGCGTCCTGAAACCTTGGCAGCTATGTCTCTGCTTTACAGCTGGGCCTGGTGCACTGACAGAGCAAATAGCAGCTCACTGACAAGACAGGGTGCATTTACATGTCAGAGGCTCACATTTAGAATCAGTAACACCTTGGTTGAAAACACAGACAGCCGCCCTTCAGCGCAAGGCAGCACACCAACTCACTGCTAAACGAAGGAAGGAGAAAATGTAGATCAGCGGTGTCCTTCCCTTACTGAAAAACGCAGTGAAAAAGACAAAAAAAGATTCACTTCAATTTAGCACCAAATCAGACAATATATTTTAAACAATGCACACTTGTCAAATTACTAGCAATTTACGGGTGTCATGCAAGATTTGTTTTAAACACTAGCAAAATGTGCATCTCACCCACAGATGCACTGTCAGGCCTGCCCATCACTGTAATTTGATGAGAAACACTTCTCTCACGGCTGTGATATAAGTCTTACATACACAGCACTAGGAGTTAGCGAAAGCGAACTGTCACTTCATTGTCCTTTTATTTGTAACAGCACCACTAACCACCAAGCAATAGGCTGAAACAGTGCCCCCACCACAGCGCCCCAGTACAGTGAGTAGGTTTGTATAGCAGTGTTGCACTTGCAGGCTTCAGTAAAAGCCCTCATACATAGCTCAGTTGACTCACTTCCAGGCACTACATGCTGCTTTGAATACCAGAGTTTCAAACTGGGGTTGACGTCCCAGTGTCTTTACCGAGGTAGCTCAAGGGAAGCATTCAAGGAGTAAAATGTGTTTTAAGGAGCACCAAAGACACTGTGGATTCTGCACATATCTCATGCAAACGGAGCATGACTTTCAACACATTCCACGCAGAAACACTGCGTAATTTGAAGTATACAAACATGTTTGCCCTGGAGTGCATTGCTACAACGCAGAAAGCTGACGTTATCAGGTATTTTTTTATGTTTTCATTGCACATCTCAAGAGTAGCAGCAGTTGTTTCTTGGTGTTGTGCAGGCGGACACTTTCTGTCCAATGGCTACCTGTGTTCTTGTTTAAGGAAGTGTATATTTTCTGTTAAATCCTGCATTCATTTAAGTAGTTCTTACACTGTCTAGTGAAGTTTATGCTGCCATGGAGACCTGCAGCCAGGCTGGTGAGTGTGACAGGGCCTGCCTGTTGCTGCGGCTCCAGCTTGCCAGGCTCACAAAAACCGGGCAGCAGAAGCAGGGAAAGCGGGCAGGAAAGGAGGGAAAAGGAGGAGTAAAGGAAAAAGGAAATAGAGCAGAAAGGAGCAGAAATGCAGAAAAGTGCAGAAAGGAGAATAAAAAGAGGGTAGAAATACGAGTGAAAAAACGAGTGAAAAAACGGAGCGAGAGAAAGGAGATAGAGGTCCACTGGTCCACCAGGGATGAGGCGCAGGGAAACCTGCGGGTGGAGGAGGGCCTCGAGCACCAAACACTCGAGAGTGAAGGGGCAGGCCTCACTTAATGGTGGAGCTGCGAGGAGGGATTTCACTGACAATGGGTCAGTGGTCTTGCTCGCCTGTCCCCGCAGCGGCTGCCATTAAGTAGGGGTCGGGGAGGGCTGGACAGCTGGGAGGCGGGAGCGGGAGGGGAGCTGGATTGGGCCGGTCGCGTTGGTAGTGCTGGGGGGGAGGGGCCGCGGGGGCAGCAGCGGCAGGGAAAGCGGGCAGGAAAGGAGTGAAAAGGAGGAGTAAAGGAAAAATGAAATAGAGCAGAAAGGAGCAGAAATGCAGAAAAGTGCAGAAAGGAGAATAAAAAGAGGGTAGAAAAACAAGTGAAACAAGCATTGGCATAGCCAATAGGTCTCGCCTTTGGGACCTTATAAGTGCATAGCCAGAGCTATTGGCTTTGGCAATGTTTTTAAAGTATGTGGTTGTTAGAAATGGGATTTTTGGTAGGCTAGGGCGTGGGCCAAAGCCAGGCAAAAACCAACACTCTAGTCAGGATAAGGGAGTTACACTTCTAAAATAACCCCTGCTCACCCCCTGGGTGGCTTGGCACGAGCAGCCAGGCTTATCTTAGAGGCAGTGTGTAAAGCATTTGCACATAACTGTAGGAGAGTAGGATCTGCCTCTTATGTTGCCCCCACTTTTTTTCTGATGTTTACACTGGTTTCTGGCTATAGTCTGGCTGGGACCCTGCCAATCAGGGCCCCAGCCTCTCTGTTCTCTCTAAACGACTTGGAGTGCACTCTAGGTGCACTAGTGATTGGATACTGTGGTACCTTATGAGTCCCTAGTATATGGTACCTTAGGTACCAAGGGCATAGGTACTTCACAGGCCTACCAGGGGCTGAAGCATGTATTATGCCACCCCTGGGAAGCAGACAAATTCTGACACCACAGGCCTGCTACTGCAGCCTGGGTGAGGAGGTGCTAGCACCCCTCACTGAGCTATAGGTTCCCTATATCTCCCCTGCACACACATTTAAACCTATCAGTCACCCCTAAGGCAGGCCCTATCAATCCTGAGGGCAGGGTGCTTAGTTTCTATGTGAGAGGGTGCCCCTGCCTGAGCAGGGCCCCTCTGCAGCTCTCAGAGTCCATTCTCTGGGGCTGTATATGAATGCGGTCAAACCATATACTCTTAAGTGCATTATAACCTCGCGGTTAATGCTAACTTTGGAATGGCTGCATCAAAACATGTCGTGTTTGGTGTCAAACACTTTGGAATCATACCCCACACCAGTAACTGGTGTGGGAGTATGATCCCACCCTGCTAGACGGATAGACATGTACCTACTGTGGAAACGCGGTAGAATCCTGAAGAGCCCTGGCATCACAAAATGGATGCCACCAGTCACAGACACTGGGCTGCCCTCCTGCTGATGACCGAAACTCGCAGTGGAGGAGGCCCAACAATAGGTATCCTGTCACAGGGAGGTGTGACCACCTCCCAGACAGGGTTTAGTGTATTGGGGCTGGGTGGGTGCACTCCTAGAGTGCTTTGAAGTCCTGCACTGGGGGAGCAGAAGGCTCCTCTGTGCATACACCAGTTCAAACCGGCTCAGGGGCTACCTGCCCCTGCTCTGGCGCAAAACTGGACAAAGGGAAGTGGGTGTAGCCACCTACTCCCCTGACCCTCCCATAGGTGGGGTCATAGAGCTAGTCCCTCCCTTTCTTTTAGTATAAGATAGGGAACCCTTTCATTGCAAACTAGATATCCCTGGACGATGCTCTGAAAAAGAATCCCAGACCTTCGACGTTCCACTACCTCTGGAAGACTGAAGAATCTTCCTTGGAGTCAAGGAGTGACTCCCCTGCTTGGCAGGCACCAAAAACTGCAACGACGGTCGCAAACTATGCTGCTCCCGCCGGAGCCCGAAGTCCCTGCAGCCCAGGAAGAGGATTTCCTGACTTCTCCAAGGCCATCGTGAGTCCCCAGCAAAGCTGAGGCAAGTGGACCCCACGAGTGACGAGGAACCACAGTCCCTGGGTACCGTACACTATTTTCGAGTGCAACCCCTTCACGACGTTCTACGAACCTGTGCTTTGGACCACGTGTGGTCCCAGCCTCTAGCAGAGATCCCTCCCAAGATCAGAGGCTTACCCCGTCCCGAGTGACCGTGGGCCCCTGTTGAAGGAATCCTCCCGAGGCGTCTTTGCGATCCCTTGCCAGCCGGCTTGTGGGTCCCCTGAAGACTTTTCTGCAAATCCAAAGGGCTCCCCTGGTTGCTCCAGGCCTGCCCTGACTTACCTTCGCTGGGTGAGTTCCCCAGACCTTGCTGGTCTGCACCATTGACTTTTTGTTCTTTCCACGAGACTTGCTGCTACCAAGGCTTGTTGGCTCCAATCGGGTCGCCAACACCGCAGTCAGATGCAGACTTTGTGGGACACGCTGAATCCAGCTCCTGGTCATCCTCGACGCCTCCTGGACCTCGTGGCCGAAGAGTCAAGACACCCGTGAACGACCTGAAACTGTTGACGACGGTGGGCATTCATCTTCCTTGCCCCGGGTCACTGCCAGGTGACTTTGAACACTGTCCCCTCTGCTTTCAGGTCTTCCTCCTTCCGAATCCAGGCTTGGATTCCACCGGACACTTCTTCTGGCTTCACAAGCAGCAAGTCTTCATTGGCTCCCATTGAAAACGACGCCGCGACCCGACACCAAAGGACACCTATGCACCCGGCTTCCCTGGGTGAGGTAACTCCAGCACTACGGTGCTCCTGTGGGTGTTGGCCCTAGAACTACTTACCCTGTAAGTGACTTGCTTGTAGCTACTCCCGAAGTGCCCTTAAACTCTTAATTTCCAACCGCGACTTGCCCCATTGAAGTCTACGGCGATCCGCGCCTGTGTACCCTCACTGCACGCGTCCCCCGTGGGTCCTTTACTTACCTGCCTTGGGTGGTTTCGTGAGGCCCCAGCACTTCTGAAGGCCCTGGGCCTTGTCCCTTTGCAAGTCGTTGTTCTTAAGTCTCTTTTTAGTATATGGTCTGGTACGCCCTAGGGCCCCAGCCATATTTGTGCTCAATTTGTTGTGAAACGTTGATTTGTGCATATGTTCCTGACTTCTAATCTCACAAGAGATTAGTAGAGAGTTGTTTAGTAATAAATACATATATATTTGATATATATACCTGTCTGGTGTGTTTTCATTTGGTGATTCAAGAGATTGTGTGGTAAAACAAGCTGCTTTACATTCCTCCAAGACTTAGCCTGAAGGCTGCTCTCCACAGCTACCACTAGGATAGCTTTCTGTAAAGGTTGTCTTAAACCTATCTACCATAAGAGTCGAATTGTACTGGTGCAAGGTGTCCACTTTAACTAGTGGACAGCATATACCAGGCCAACTTCTCACAATAACCAACAGTAATACAGTGGACGCACTACAAAAGGACACCACACCAGTTTAGAAAAATATCCAATATTTTTATATAATTAAGACAAGACCAAAAACGATAAACATCCACACTACTATACTTAAAAGTTCACAGTTCCAAAAATACGCTGATTAAAAAGGGTTCCTTGTGGGGATAGCTCCGTCCGGGCTACCACGGCGTTGTGAACAACAAAATCCAACAGTTCTGGCTGGTCGCAGGCCAGCTACGGTGTTGGGAAGACCCGCAAAACAGTACCTGTTAGAAATGCAGGGCGTCGAGGCCCTTGAAGTCACTCGTGTTGCAGGTCGAGCTCCTTTCTGTTGAAATCAGGAGCGCTGGCGTCGGCAGGAGTCGTGTGCTGCGGTGCGAAGTGCAGCGGTGCGGCGTGCGGTGCCCTCAGGTCGCAGTGCGAGCAGCGGCTCGGCGGCGGCGTCAGATGGCGTCGTCGGTGAGACCAGGGTCTCGGTGCGAGATGAAGGCGGTGCTCGTCATGGTGCTAGCAGGACACGGTGCAAGCAGCGGCGTCGTCATTGCTGGAGCGCTGTCGTCGGCTGACGAACTGGAGTCTATGGAACCGGCATCGGTAGGCCAAGGCTGCGGTGCGGGATGAGGGCGGTGCGTCGTGTGACTTACGAGCGAGGCCCTCGAACCACGGTGCAAACAGCGGCGTCAATTTCGGCAGGAAGAGGCGGCGTCAGGGCGGCCAGGGCGTCCTCGTGAAGCAAGGCGGTGCGGAGTGCGGTGCCCACAGGTCGCGGTGCGAGCAGCGGCTCGGTGGTGGCGTCAACAGGCGTCGTCGGTGAGACCAGGGTCGCGGTGTGGCGTTGTGGTGGTGCCCTCTGCAGTGCCAAAGCTTCGGTGTGAAGCGAGGCGGTGCGGAGTGCGGTGCCCACAGGTCGCGGTGAAAGCAGCGGCTCGGAGCGCGGCGTCAACAGGCGGCGTCGGTGAGACCAGGGTTGCGGAGCAGGGCTGCGGCGGTGCCTTCTGCGGGGCCTTCAGGACACGGAGTCGACAGTGGCGTCGTAGACGTCGTCTAGTTGGTGTTCTTTGGGTTGCAGCACAAAACACACAGTTCCCAGTGCTGCGGGTCGGAGAACTTGATGTCTTTGCTGTTCCTGAGACTTCGTGAACAGGGGGCAAGCTCTACCTCAAGCCCTTGGAGAGACTCACAAGTTAGATTGCAGAAAGTCCAGTCCAGGCCTATCACTGCCCAAGACAGAAGCAGCCACTGCAGGTCAGCCCAGCAAAGCAGTCCTTCCTTTTCGCAGCTTCTCCGGCTCTTCTTCTTGGCAGTCTTCTTGATCCAGATGAGTTCTAAAGTTCAGGGGTCTGGGACCCAGTCTTTATGTCCAAAAATCCTTTGATCTTTCAGGCAGAGGGTGTCTGTGCCCGGCCAGAACCAGTTGGGCCTTCTCTGGTGTGAATTCCTGGCAGGAGGTGGAGACGGCATTTGTCAGAGGCAGACTAGGCCCTTTGAGGTGCAAGGAAATCTCATCCCCCTTCCCCCATCGTAGCCCAGGTCTATTCAGCCCTTTTCTGACCTACCTAGACTATCTGGAGCCCCTCCGGCACCACATCCTTCTGTCATCCAAAACCCAGACAGGCAATCCACATTCCAGCAGAGGCACACGGGATGACTGAGCAAGAAAATACCCACTTTCTAAAAGTGGTATTTTCAAACGCAGAATGTAAAAATCACCTTCCCTAAAAGATGCATCTTTAGAGTCTGAGTTCAGGCATACTAAATTTTATTTTCTTACCGAATTCCCTGGGCCAGGTATGTTTATAAGATGCTATAAACAATCCTATGGGGAACTGGTAGCCTTGCAATAGTGAAAAACGAAATTGGCTGTAATTCACTATTAGGACATGCCACACACACCAGGGCATGTCCTACCTTTCACATACACTGCACTCTGCCCACAGGGGTACCTTGGGCCTACCTTAGGGGTGCCTGACATGTAAGAAAAGGGAAGGTTGGGGACTGGCAAGTGTGTGCACTGGCCAAGACGACATGGCAGTTACAAACTGCGCGCAGACTCTGTAATGGCAGGTCTGAGGTACCTTTTCAGGGCTACTCACGTGGGTGGCATAATCAGTGCTGCAGTCCCACGAGTAGCATTTGATTCACAGAACCTGGCACACTCAGTGCACTTTACTAGGGACTAACAAGTAAATCAAATATCACATCATGAAAACACCAATCCATAGCACAATTTACACAGAGCACCTGCACTTCACCACTGATCAGCAGTGCGAAAAGTTCGCAGAAACGTTACGCCAGCAAAAACAGAGTCAAAACCGGGAGGTCAGAAAGCAAAAAAGTCAGGGGAAACACGCCAAAAGATGCCAAGTCTAACAGTGGTAGAACAGAGTACTGTACTGAATAGTTAAGTCACTCACAGGAGGCGTGCCGTGGCTGTACCGAGACAGGCACACACAGACCGGGCTGACGGTGCTGTGGCAGGTCGCGGCGCCTTGTGTGTAACTTGACACACAAGGAGCCCTGCACGTACACCTACAAACAGATTTTGCCATGTGTGGGTTGACTGAAGTGCAGGGGTTGAGCAAGTGCATAACTAGACTAGTGAGATGGATATGCAAGCGAGTGTTTGGACACACTGTGAGCAAGCGTTAAGAAAACGGAGACCCGCAGGCCAGCATGGTCGGTCCTGCTACTTTTTGGGAGAATAAGAAAAGCTTCTTCCCCTTGACAAGCAACTGTCTATTGCTCACCTCTCCTTCACTGCCAGTGACTTGATCTTTCACACACGGGCTCCTGTATTTCTGAGAAAGCAAGATGGATGTTAAAGCTTATTCCAAGGGGAACTGGCAAAACACTGCCAGGGTAGAAATAAGCAAAATTTTGGCTGATAATAAGCCGTCCTCTGCCCGGGCTTTGAAACGCCCGTGCGGAGGCGTGGCTTGCCGGCTGAGAAGATGGCAAGGATGCTTTTGCAAATATATCGTTTACATTTTAATATTGAATGCATACAATTTCCGACACCCATTTCCTGGCGATAGGGGCGCACAGACAAATTACAGAAAGAGAAAAGGGGTGAAAGGGGGGGAGGGTGATGGGGCACTGCACCACTGTGTCCAACAATTAAATCGGCGACTGCCTTGAAGCCTGGGCCTTAACCTGCGCTGAAATCCTGTACATTGGTGCATTAAATAGTCAATCTGGAAAAAAGAGAACGAGCCAACGAGGATTGATGGTGAAAGAGAAAACAGACAAAGAGCGAAGCATGCAGCGAAAAGGGGACGAGTTTAAAGACAGGATGGAGAAAGCAAACGAACACACCAACTGAATGAACAGGGTATTTGAAAATGAGAAGAGGAAGGAGAAAGTGCTGCGAGAGCACCGAGAACGAGCACAGAACGCATGGATAAAGAACCAACAGATTGCAGGACTAAGGAGAGCGGAGAGAAGAGACCAAAAGCAGTGCAACTGGAGACAGAGCAGAGCGAAAGTACAAGCCGTAGGGACAAAGAGCAGGAAACAGAATGAGAAGAAGCAAAAATGAAAGCGCGGCGCCTTGTGTGTAACCTGACACACAAGGAGCCCTGCGCGCCGCTATTTTTAATGAGCCATGACGAGGGAGGATGACAAGGGAGTAAAGCCCATCTTTTACAACTAACGCGACCGCGAGCAGCTGTTTTCAAGCACACTCGTGCTTGTGCTGGCCTCCGCCTTGCGGGAGCGAGCAGCAGCGGCGCGAGAGCCATATGTTTCCAATTAGCACACGTGCCGCTGCCCGCTCCGCGCAAGGTGGATGCCACCACAAGCACGAGTGTGCTTGAAAAGGAGCAGACCGATGGCTAAAGGCCCTCCTAGAGCAGCGCATGCGCGCTGCCTAGGCGAGACCTAAAAACGAGTGAAAAACGGAGCGAGAGAAAGGAGATAGAGGTCCACTGGACCACCAGGCATGAGGCGCAGGGAAACCTGCGGGTGGAGGAGGGCCTCGAGCACCAAACACTCGAGAGAGCAGGGACAGGCCTCACTTAATGGTGGAGCTGCGAGGGAGGGGGGGCAATTTCACTGACAATGGGACAGTGGTTTTGCTCGCCTGTCCATGCAGCGGCCGCCATTAAGTAGGGGTCGGGGAGGGCTGGACAGCTGGGAGCGGGGAGGGGAGCTGGATTGGACCGTTCGCGCTGGTCGTGCTGGGGGGAGGGGCGCGGGGGCAGCAGCGGCAGGGAAAGAGGGCAGCAAAGGAGGGAAAAGGAGGAGTAAAGGAAAAAGGAAATAGAGCAGAAAGGAGCAGAAATGCAGAAAAGTGCAGAAAGGAGAATAAAAAGAGGGTAGAAAAACGAGTGAAAAAACAGGTGAGGTTGGTTTGAGGCCTGATACAGAGTTTGTCGGACAGGTAACTCCTTCACAAGTGTGACAGATACATCTGCTCACCTTATAACAACTGCCACAGTATATAATGAACTCGTAATAAGGCGGCCAGGATATCTGTGACCTCGTAACCCATCTGCTAAACTCTAAATCAGGCCTGTAGGAAAGGAGGTTTCTGTTGCAGTACCCCCCACTTTGTGCCTGGCTTTTGATTCAACTTTGACTGTAGAGTGCTGGGTCCCTGCTCACCAGGTTCCCAGTACCAAAGTTCTTTACCTAAAACTATACCACAATTGGCACCACTTTAGCTCACTTGTAAGTCCCTATTAAAAGGTACCCCTGGTACCGAAGGCCTTGTGATTATAGAGATTATTATGCACTCGTCCTTCCTGGGCCTTGGTGAAGAGGACAAAAGGTGTGCCTACGTCTCCGAGCATCACAACTTACCTCTGCAGCTGTAGGTTTTCTTCGACTGGCTTCATGAAAAGAGCCTGCAGCCTGTTTCCGATTTTGGCTTTCTCCATTGCTTTGCTTTGGGCCCTCAACGCTGTGTTGGCACCCTGCCGCCCCTGTGCCGCTGGTTGTGTAGTGTTGGTGCTGCTTTGGGCCCCATCCAGTGCTTGCTTCAATCCCCATAGACTGGTCCCCCAAGCTGCTGCTACTCACCTGTAAGCAGCCTCTGACAGATTGCCCCCAATCCTCATTGATTTGTATTGGGCGCCCGACCTCAGACTTGCACCCTGCACCCGGGCGCCCCGGTGCCGCTGGTGGTGCACTGTTGGTGCTGAACTGAGCCTTGCCCAATACTGACCTTAGCTTCCAAAGACTGGTTTTACAAGGCGCTTGGTGGACATTGTCCCCGGTGTCTTTCCAGTGTTGGAAATTCTCAATTGTATAAAAGACACAGTATTATCTCACCCCAGCTGTGAGTTGTGGTCATAATGCCACCCTTGCCATGTTTCTTGTTTCTTCTTTTTTCCCAGCTCCTGTCACCGATGCTCATGAACTGCCCAGAGTCTGGTTTACTCTTGGTTCACTCGGATATGTCCAGTGATGGATGCTCTTCACTTTGCTGAATGTGCATCATCAGAGAAGAGGACTGGCTGCAGGCCTGGGAGGCGTAACTGTAATCAAGAGACCCAGGCGACAAGTCTTCTGTTTTCATGCATTTCAATGGGTTCTGGAAATTGTAGTCTTTTTGTGACTGAACTAAACTTGACTGCTGTATAGATAAGGCAGGGAAAGTAATGCATCATGCTCTACTCTCTGCATTTAAACAAATTGAGACCCTGCAAAACTTTACACTTAGAATCCTCTAAATTCTGAGCATGAATACAAGATATGTCATGGGAAGGATTTATTAGGACGAGAACATAAGCAGACGGCAGAAAGGAAAGGAAGTGAGAAAAGACAATGAGGAAGAGAGTAAAAGGGGAAAAGAACTCAGCATATACAAGAGGTCAGCCATAAAAAGATAAAATGAACAACATAGTTTAGAGCCCTTTTTGAGCTCTTATTTTGACACTTTCAGAGAGGGAGCGGGTCTGATATGAAGTGGTAGTGGGTGCCAAATATTCTGGGCATTGCAGGAGAAGGGCCTACTGATGTCTGTCAAATGAGGGGACTTGAGATAAAGACTCAATTCCTAGAGTTCTGGTCTTGCTTGTGCTTACACAGGCTGCTATGGCAGGCCTGTAGTTACAGTTTGAGTGGTCTCCTATGGGTGGCATAATACATGGTTCACCCCATGGGGGACCCCTGGTGTACCTATGCCCTGGGTACCTCAGTACCATATACTAGGGACTTATAAGGGTACACCAGTATCCAAATTGGGATGTAACCACTTTAAGGGAGAAAGCACAGAGACTGGGGTCCTGATTAGCAGGATCCCAGTCAGACTAGTGAGAAACTGCATAGCACCAGGCAAAATGTAGGGATAACCATAAAAGCAGATCCTACTTTCCTTCACAATCCCCCCCAAACGTAAGGAGACGAGACTAACCTTGCCCAGTTGAGTCTTCATTTTTGAAGTGGAAATATCTGGAGAGTCCATCGGCATTGGCATGGTTACTCCCAGGTCAATTGTCCACTGTTTAGTCCATCCCCTGTAGGGAAAGGGACCACCTCAAAAGTTTGGGGTTTTCACCCTTCATCTGTTTAAGCCATTAGAGGGGCTTGTGGTCTGTCTGAACAATGAAGCGAGTGCCAAACAGGTATGGCCTCAGCTTCTTCAAGGCCCAGACCACAGCGCTGGCTTCCCTCTCAATGGCTGACAAACGTTTCTCCCTGGGGGTCAACCTTCTGCTGATAAAAGCTACTGGTTGATCCTGGCACTCTGCATTTAGTTGTGACAACACCGCCCCTACCCCTATCTCAGATGCATCTGTCTGGACAATGAAAGTTTTAGAGTAATCAGGACTTTGCAGTATGGGAGAAGTGCACATGCCCTGCTTCAGTTCATCAAATGCCTTTTGATATCTTACTGTCCACTGAACTTTCTTTTGCATTTTCTTTGATGTAAGATCATTAAGGGGGGGGTCACAATGGACCCATAAACCTTGACAAATCTTCTGTAGTACCCAGTCAGGCCCGACAAAGCAATGACCTGAATTTTGCCCTCCACTGGTTGAACCTGGCCTCCACCTACTAGGTGGCCCAAGTACACAACCTTGCTCTGCCCTATCTGGCACTTGGTGGCCTTGATAGTGAGGCATGCCTTTTGCAGGGCCTCCAGAACATTTCTGGGGTGGACCAGGTGATCCTCCCAGGTGGGGCTAAAGACAGCAATATCATCTAGATATGCTGCACTATATGCTTCCAGCCCTGTTAGGACTTTGTTCACCAACCTCTGAAATGTGGCAGGTGCATTTTTCAGACCAAAGGGCTTCACAATAAATTGATAATGCCCACTAGGGTGTGAACATGCTGTTTTTGGCTTGGCATCCTCAGCTAGTCTGATTTGCCAGTAGGCAGCAGTCAGGTCAAATGCACTCAGAAACTTGGCTGTGGCCAAAGTATCTATAAGTTCATCTGCCCTGGGAATAGGATGGGCATCAATCCTAGTGACTGCATTGAAACTTCTGTAGTCCACACAAAACCTCATCTCTCTTTTTCCACCCTTGGTGTGAGGTTTTGGCACAAGGACTACTAAACTAGCCCAGGGGCTATCTGAAGGCTCAATGCCCCCAATTCCAGCATCTTTTGGACCTCTGTCCTGATGCAATCCCTGACATGGTCAGGCTGTCTGTAGATTTTACTCTTTACAGGCAGGCTGTCACCTGTGTCCACTTCATGGGTGCACCAGGTGGTTTGACTGGGTGTCAGGGAGAACATGTGTCTGTACTGACTGAGGTCTTGCCTACAATATGTTTTCTGCTGGTCTGTGAGGCTGCCTCCGAAGGCTACTCCATCTACTGACCCATCATCAGGGTTCTGAGAGAGGAGATCAGGGAGAGGGTCACTCTCTTCCTCCTGCCCCTCATCAGTTGCCAAGAGCAAGCCCATGTCAGCCCTGTCTACAATAAGTTTCAAGTCGAAAAGGAAGAAAAGGGAACCATACTCACTACGGAACCAGGGTAATTGAACAATACAAGACAACAGTGGTTCCTGTGGAATAGTATGGTCATATATAAATGCAACAATGCGTAATCGCGATATAAGGGTTTAAGATGATGTCAGAAAGGAAGAACCACACACACCAATGATTTGGTTGACACATATATGTATTACTCAATTAATAAACTGAAAATAAGCATTTGTGCAAAAAAATCATAAGCGCTGAATCATTGGTTCGCTTTCATCTTGACAGTAAAGATGAAAGCGAACCAATGATTCAGCGCTTATGATTGTATACAGTGACTGAATATTCATGTGTAAATTTAGAAATGGTCGCTTTCTGTACAAAGATTCTTTGAAACCTTGTAAATATTGTCACATTGTGTCACGCACTCTTTAGGTTCATGTTTCACTTGGGACACTTTTGCACAAATGCTTATTTTCAGTTTATTAATTGAGTAATACATATATGTGTCAACCAAATCATTGGTGTGTGTGGTTCTTCCTTTCTGACATCATCTTAAACCCTTATATCGTGAATACGCATTGTTGCATTTATATATGACAACCACTGTTGTCTTGTATTGTACAATAAGTTTCAGGCGGTTCACATGAAGTACCCTATGGGGACATTATGGAGTAGCTAGGTCCACCAAGTAGGTGACCTCACCTTTTTGTGCAAGGATGGTGTGGGGGCCACTCCACTTGTCTTTGAGAGCTTTTGGGGCCACAGGCTCCAGCACCCACACTTTCTGGCCTGGCTGGTAAACAGTCAAGACAGCCTTTTGGTCATGCCAAGTTTTTTGAAGTTCTTGGCTCGCCTCCAGGTATTTGCTGGTCCTCTTCATGTACTCAGCCATGCGTGAACGCAGGCCAAGGACATGGTCCACAATGTCCTGTTTAGGAGGTTTGAGAGGTTTCTCCCAGCCTTCCTTCACCAGACACAAGGGACCCCTAATGCATGTCCAAACAGAAGTTCAAATTGGCTGTAGCCAATCCTCTGCCTACAGAGAGGTTCCTCAGAAAAGAGAGGGCAGGGTAGTAAGACATCTCATGTGTGATGATAATGAAGTAAAAGGAGCCAAAGTGAAATAAAACAATTGCCTACGATCTCACAGTTTGGTCAACGAGGGAAGATGGGACTGATCCCACGTTTTCTAATTTCAGACTGTGCAATTCATCAGGTAAATGGGTATCTCTTTCGCTCTCTCATTTTACACCACAAGTTAGTGCTTTGACTTTAATTCTTGGGGCATGAGGTTTAGGCGAGGGTGGCAGACAGAAGGCTTGGCTTGTTTTGGCCCGAGGATCCAAGCGAATCCAGGACTGAGCAAAAGCCAGGCCTCTGGCTCGAGCCTGGTTCGAGCCTTCACTGGCTCGCCAACCTAAATAACATAATGGCAATTAAGGGGACACATTCATAGTAAGGATATGATTTGACTATCACCAAAACATTTGGTGAAGCAGGAGTACCAACACCACAGCACAGGACTCTTTGTTTCAAGATTCATAACTTTCTCACTAATTCATATTTTAACGAGTGGACTATGAAAATGGGTGTTCTCTCCCCATGGTTTAAATAAAATGATTGGTGTGTTACACCTCAGACACATACTTACTACCAGTATTTAGTTTGATATAAGTTTTTCATATCACTGTTGAAGAAAAAGGAGCAGTAAAAATATGTTAGTGATTAGACAACAGCACATCATTTGTTGCAAAGGGAGGCAGAGATCAGTTGAAAAAAATCTGCCTGGTTTCATAGCTTCCATCTTAGTCATTACACAACAACGTGGTTGTGAGTGTTTCCGATGGTTAGACTCGGGGACTACTCTCACCACGAGATATGCCACTGTGCTGTGGAACCTGCCCAGAGTTAAAAATAGATTTTCACAACCAGCATATTTTGGTAAAGCGAAGATTAATTGCCAAGTCTCATCGTGACCTGGCCAAAACTTTCCCATTGTTGCATGTCTAGCGGTGGAGGCTAGGTGTTGTTTCTGCCCACCTCAGTGAATTGCGCCCTTGTTGGAGGGGTCGTTGTCGTGCATTATTTATAGCACTCGCTACCTTATCCGTACCTGATTCTAAACACTCCTAATGTTATCAGATAAGAGACAGATGGAGATTGAGAGGCCATAGATTCGCTTTTATTCTAATTCAATAATCAAGTTACTTCCTTTGTGCTCTTGACTTGCTAAAGATAGCAATAGCAAGCAGAGAAGACTCACCCCAGGTTGTGGTAGAGGGACAGCACCCTCAGATGCAGCATACGGACGAGTTACTTACTTTCGGTAACGATGTATCTGGTAGAGACACAGTCTAGCCGCAGATTCCTTAACT
Organism: Calotriton arnoldi; assembly: GCA_963921515.1. Taxonomy (NCBI): domain Eukaryota; kingdom Metazoa; phylum Chordata; class Amphibia; order Caudata; family Salamandridae; genus Calotriton; species Calotriton arnoldi. The sequence goes on along the minus strand of CAWUFW010011501.1, from coordinate 20,699 downwards.
TAGAATATCCCCAGGCATCAGACTGGATCCGGAAAACTTTCAGCAGCAGCAACTCTGCGCGGCGGGGGCGGCGCCGCATGGCTCCGCCCTGACGTCGTCCACGGACGTGACGTCAGTGGAGCCACATATGCCCCTCCCGGCGCGCTGACGTCAGTTTTCGTTGGAGAAACTTTTCCGCGCCACAACGCGGAGCCACCACCAAAAACTTTGAGAATATGGGAACAGTGTGCAAAAATCGAAGAAAAATAGAATCACAAAGGACAGTGCCAGGCACTGTATCCTGCAAACCATTAGAAGGAAGAGCAGAGCACCGCTCTGAGAAGCACCCCCAGAAATGCGAAGGCCAAACCACCTGTGGAGATGGAGGAAGATGTGAAAAAACAGCATGGCAGACGACAGAAGCCTGCAACTATAACGTATAACCGTGAAGGACCACAAGTCCAGAACATGGGATCAAGGACAATTTCACCATAAGACGTCACCAGAAGAGACGTCGCAACCCCAATAAAAGACCGATAGAATGTGGGAGAGCCTATAGACTTGAACCAATGGGTCGCAAGGGTGGTAAGAGACCCCAAGGCGACGGAGAAGGGGAGAGCGGAGGGTGGGAAAAACCTGAATAGATCCCACACCATACAATCCAGGTACAGGGTTGGAAAGGACACATGACATATGAGCATACCACCAAATCATGTGAACGTGTGGAGTAGAACAAGAAAACAGAATGAACACTGTGTGTCGGAGTGAAGTGAAAAAGTCACCCTATAGAAAGGCAAGCCACCCGGAGGGAGGCGAATACAGTAAACCCCACCTGAAAAGGTCCTCGCAGAATGGGGAGGACGGGTGGGCGTTAAGGAATCTGCAGCTAGACTGTGTCTCTACCAGATACATCGTTACCGAAGGTAAGTAACTCGTCCATCTGATAGAGACATCTAGCCGCAGATTCCTTAACTCAGAATAGATACCAAAGCCATACCCATAGAGGAGGTGGGTCTGCGACTGAACCCCATGAAGTTCCCGAGGGAATGTAGCCGTCAACAAGGTGACGAAACACAGTGGGGACCGCAAGCCAGGGCAGCCACACCAGACCATGAAGCTCATAAAAGAGTGGAAAACATGGGGAGGCAAAGGCACCACAAGCCGTTCAAGAACAGCATGAAAACCCCCATATGTATACCGGGTGAGAGAAAGAAAACACATACTAGATGTGGAGGTGTGAAAAGGAAAGTACAGGACTTCGCAAGAAGTGGAACTGAACCTAGGGTCCGATAGATCCGCAGGATCCGGCGTGCTGACTGAAAGTAAGACCCAGAGAGATGGCAACAGGTATGACAGAGTTAGCGCATACCAGTGCAGTATGCACAACAGTGGAAAGAAGCACTGTTGAAACCCGCTCCAGCAAAAATACGTGTGACAGCAGTGGCAGGATGCCAATTTATGGCCAGAAAATGCCGGTGGTATGAGAAACAGAAGACATGCCAGTACATAGTCGGTCTGTCACAGATATGTGAAAGGGCCGACGGCAAGCAGCAGATGCGCCCAAAACAGGACTTACAGTAAGAACGATAGTCAAGCTGAAGACTGGAAGGTACATAAGCAGACCGTGTGGACGTTAGAACCACACGAAGTATAGCAAAGACCCTCCTATAGGTAGCGTGAATAGCCCAGATGCGAGAGACGCAACAGCAAGAACGCAACTAGCAAAAAGGGGACCAGGCAAGCCGGACACCTATATAAGAACTTGTAGCACAAGCAGACCAGGTCAAAGACCACGGACACTACATGAAGGAACGTGGCCAGCAAGAGCACAGCAGACATCGAATAAGAAGAAAGACGCTCAAAAATGAAGCATAATACAACAATAGACTAGGGCATGCGAAAAGTACCAACAGACATGTGGAAGCAGAACTGCACAGGACAATGTCCAGGCCCATTAGCGACATCCGCCCCTCGCCCGGGAGGAACAACGGTCCCCCGCAAGACAGAGGAGGAGATTGAGCTAGGCACAAAAGTGGAAACAGTCGGGACCAACCTAAAGGTCCCGGGAACCAAGAAGCGAGTATCCTGAAGAGAACACTCCCCTTGAGAGTTGTATAGAATGAACCCAAAGCAGAAGCGTGGAAAACACCCGTGCGGAAGCAGCAGGGAATGTGGAAAAACTGCTTTTGGGAAAGTGGCCAGAAAACGAGGCCATAAGACAATGTACAGCAGAGACGGACATGGAAAATTCGCTACCCTGAAAGACAAGCCCAGTAAGGGCTGACAACACAAACAGACAGGTGTGCGCTAATAGCAATAAACGAACCACATAGTGGCGTTTGTCCCTTGCAAAGCAAGGACAGGGCGTCAGCCGTGAAAGAACAGCACCTGAGGGAAGGGAACAAGGGTCCCGAGAGAGTGAGGCAGGCAAAAGAAGAGCAGCCATTATAGACCAGAGGATCACTGCAATGCTGAAAAAACATAAGGACCTCGTGAAGACAGGTGAGGGAAAGGCCGCTAGGCAAGGAACCCATGCCTAGGCCTAGAATCACTACAGACAACTGGAGCCAACTGCAACCAAAGTGCAAGAGAGGGGTGCTAACGGCAGAAAAAGAGAACAGCCTGACCCGTAGGAGGATGTCTGTAAGGAAGACTCCATAGGAGCGTACCAAGGCTAAGGCAGTTACCCAATAGCCTGCAAATACCCCACATAGGGTAAGTCTTAACCCCTGCGAGGGTAGTCCTCTTGGGCAAAGCTCACATTCAGAGGATTGAAAGGAAAGACAGAACCAGCCGTCCAGCTGTCTTGAACGAATACTGAGATGGCGGAACAACCGCCTACACTATCCGGGTGCTACGCAGAGAACCGGAACATGTTTGAAAATCAAACCAACAAGGCAACATCCCCTATGCAGAATAAAAAAATACTCATAAGGCAAAAAGACGTGCCGCAAGAATCACGGTAGCCCAGACATGAGGCGGGAGACCGCTGAATCTGCGTGGCTATCAAAAAGGTCCACGCCGTTGAAAGGCAGATCTCTAAGAGCATCCCAAACATTGTCCGGGAAACGACTGTCGCGCAGCCAAGCATGGCGGCGCAAAGCCACAGACCGAGCAAGAGCTCATCCCACTGAGTCAGTGGCGTCAAGGGAAGAGCGGAGGGAAAATTGCGCCATTCCCCTGCCATCATGCAGAAGGCGGATCAATTCTACCCGCGGGCCTTCTGGAATTGAAGGAAGAAGGTTCTCGACCAAGTCCCAAAGGGCAGAGGATGCGCGTGTGAACACGCAAACCGTATTCAATGCCCGGATGCCAGCATTGGCAGAGGCGAAAAGCTGGCGACCACATGCGTCTAACCACCTAAACTCCCTGGTGGGAGGTAACAGTGGCAAGTCGGAGGAAGGCTGTAAGTCAAAGGCCGCCCGAACAACTAGGCCCTGAGCTCTAGGGTGAAGGGATAGACAGAGCGGATCATCCGGGTCAGGGCGGTGTCGACGAGCTACGGCCCGATCCACAGGGTCACCAGAGGAAGGCCTCGCCCATGTGCCCAGCATGATGTCAAACAAAGATGCCCCAAGGGGCAGCAAAGGCTCCACCTCAACCGGCTCCATGTGGAGAAGATCCAACAAAGGATCAGAAGGCAGAGAAACCACAGGGGGCTGAAAACGAAGAATAGCTGCCGCCCTGTGAATAGCCCGTGTGTAGGCAGCACTAGCCTCTGTTGCCATCCGGGGAGGTGACAATAAACCAGCAGTAGGAGACGGTTGGAGACTAACCCATCCACTAGACAGCAAAAGTGGAGGAGCCGGAGGCTGATCCGAGGGCCACGCCACACAAGGTACCTGCACCATGGACCGAAACGACCTCAGATCAGGGGAGCCCAGGGGAGCGTCAACCTCTTGCATAAGAGGAGGCGTAGGCGCCAACACCGGCGTCGACCGAAGCCGCGTGGGAGTCGCCTCGACGTCCGGGGAGTCGGGTTGGACACCAACCTCATGTAATAGAGGAGGCATGGACGTAGGCACCGGCGTCGACCGACGTCGAGTCGGAGTCGTCTGGACGTCGACGACCTCCAAAGGGGACTCGGCCTAGGCGCCGTCCGACGTTGACCCCACTGCAACATGTGGGGAACAGGGTGTTGAGCCCAGCGCCACCTCCGATGTCAGCGCAGGAAGCCACTCAGGGCTATGCGGAGACTGAAGGGGTGGGCTGGACGGGCGACTGGGAGGACCCTCTGGGCCGTGTCCCGTCGGTGTCGTATCGGCTCTGAAACGGGAGTCGATGCACTCAGCCGGCGCCGAGGACGAATCCGCCGGCGAGGACCCGACATGAGTGCCTTCCACCTCTATGGGACCCGAAGGCGCACCAGGGAGAGGGGGTGACCCAAAGTAAGAGTGGAGTGCTTTAGAATAAGCCTCCATTTGGGCCCGTGTCGCTCTGGCACCCGGAAAGGGAGAGTACGGAGGAGGCGACTGCCTGACGCCTGTGCCCGGCAGGGAGCGAGAAGAGCGGGCGCCAGCGTCACGCGTATGGAAGACCTCCTCGACTTACGCTTGTGCTTACCCGCCTCCGAACGACGTCCGCGGGAACGACCTCGGGAATGGGCTCAATCCCGAGAGGGAGAGCGGTGACGCGAAGGTGCAGGCCGGACAGCCGTGCGGCCAGAAATTTCATACGACGGTCCCGTAAGGATTTTGGTTTCATCCGCTGACAGGCGTCGCACTGTGGAGTCGTGGTGCACTCCGAGGCACCACATACAGATGGCGTGCAGGTCTGTTACCGACATCAGACGTGCACAGGTCTCACACGCCTTAAAGCCCGAAGGCAGTGCACACTGTTCCGGGACGCCGAAGGCGTCGAGAAGACCCGAAAAACAGGCCAAGGAACCGCTGGTTTTCCAAGATCCGCGTTGGGACGCGGAAAAGAAGAAAACTGACGTCAGCGCGCCGGGAGTGGCATATGGCTCCGCTGAAATCACGTCCGTGGACGACATCAGGGCCGAGCCGTGCGACGCCGCCCCGGCGCGCAGAGGTGCTGCTGCGGAAAGTTTTCTGGATCCAGTCTGACGCCTGGGGATATTCTAAGTTAAGAAATCTGCGGCTAGATGTCTCTATCAGATCATCGTATTATGATATCCATAACTCTATTGCAGAGACTAGGGGCTTAATTTAGAGGGCAGTATGGAATGCAACCTTCACAATAACTCCAAGACTCACTGTGCACACCACATACGTGCATCACGTCTCCTACACCAACCTTCTGCACAGTCCCATCCCCGCACTGCTGGCTTCGATACAGCTCTCTGCCACATCACAGACCATACTTTTTTGACCCATGAGAAAATGTTTGCAAGTACCCATGATTTAAAGAGTCATTGGGAGACAATGTGCTGATCACTCACATTTGCAAGGCCTCCCTGACCTGTGGGAAGGTCTTGGTTGAATATAGTTACCCATGAGATTCCAACCAACAAACCAGGATGCTGCTCTGTGCTTTGCATTCTTCTCGTTTTTGTGCTCCCCATTTTATTCAGTCATTGTAAATACATTTTTGTGCAACATAATTCATATGCTAATGTGTGCGTTTTACATCACAAGCCAGGAGTTCTGACTCTTTCCAAAATAATGTACAAGGTGTATTTAACCTCAATGCACAGACATTTCATCAAAGAGGATATCTTCAGATTTTCAGACAGAGTGAGGCCGGTGATGCACTCATCTGACCCGTGAAGGCCATGGACTTGTATCTCAGTAGCCCTTGATCGCTGTACTCTTGGAGGATGAAATGCCAAAAGAACCACAGAGCGACCTTGTCTTTTAAGTCGGACACAGCAGCAGATCGAGACAACATCTTGTAAAGAATGCATGTCAGGGCCTGCTGAGAAATACATGTAGCCACATTTCACGCTGAATAGGTTTAACTCAGCTTTGGCCTTAGAAGGGGGGGGCGTTTCATCATACATTGATCATATCAAAAGCCATTAACCACATTACCATTTTTCCTAATCCACCGTTTTCTTGCTCATATCATCATGCTTGTTCTGTTTATATTGATTACAACATGTTTGCCTAATGTCTCTAGTTGGATAGGGCATTAATTTTCATTAAAGCCCTCTAAAGTGTACAGTGTGGGTTTCTTCTGTCTGGTCATCCATGAGTGGAAAGAGCTCTGGATATTATTTATAAACTAATCCTGCGAGTCTCAGAGCACTGATTGTTGCCCAATACACACTAACTCCCAGTTAGAGGTGGGAGGAGTGTGGGTTGCAGTAGGTCTGATTTCTTTCCTCATAACTTTGGGCTGGTGACTACATTTCGGAACTTAAGGATGACAAGCAGACTCTGCATACAGACCAAGAGGGCCTCTGAAACACAATGACCACCTTCTATACTAACCTCTATATTTCAACGATTGCCTATGACCCAGTCCTGCCCGAACAGTAACTCGATTCTATCCAAATGATTTGGCTCGAAAACATCCATCAGCAATATCTCAATGTTCCCTTCACGGTGGAGGATATTGTACAGACGATCCAGAGCATGCCTGGTGACAAGTCCCGGGGCTAGTTGGACTCACTGTTTCCTTTCATAAAGAATATGCTCAGATCATTGCCCTCCACTTGCTAGCAGTTTACGATGAAGCCCTCCATGTTGGAAGCCCCCCCCCACTATACGTAAATCGGTTACAGTGTCCATCCTGAAACCTGGGAAGCAACCAGTTCAATGTCACTTCTCCCGGCCACTTTCAATGATCAATGTTGACAATAAAATACTTTCCAAGCTTCTCACCACCCGCCTAACACCGCTGCTACCTGACAGTCCACCCGGACCGGTCAGGGTTTGTTTCTAGGTGCAATGCATCCCACAATTTACACACGATGTTCGCGCTTGTGCGTTCCATCAATTCTCATCTTAAGGCGGTGGCAATCCTACTTGACGCCACCAAGGCGTTTGATTCTTTAGAATGGCTCTTCTTCTTGCAGCAACTGCAGCGATATGGGCTCAGTCCTCGATTCGTCAGCTGGATTAAACTCTTGTATACATCACCATGTGCCATATTGCGCATTAATGGCAAAATAAAGCCTGATTCCCTGTGGCCAGAGGCACCAGACAGGGATGTCCCGTCATCTATTCTTTTTGCCATTGCCATGGAGCCCCTGGCGGCCCGACTACGTCAACAAAACTCTCAAAGAGGACTCGCCTTATATGGCAGAAGCGTCCTAGGTTCTATGTACGAGGATGGTTTTGCTCTCTACCTGTGAGACCCTCAGCTTACCACATCACAAGTGATCCACAAAATCATATGCTTTAGCAGTCTTGTGGGCAACACCATAAACTGGTCTAAGTCAGTATTGTTTCCTCTTATGGAGGTGACTAGCCGCTTCATCATTGATGACCCATTGCAGTGGGCGGATGAACCAGTATATAAATGTGCAGACACACTTTGACTATTTTAATCATTTCATTTCATTTAATCTTTATTTCGATTTATAAAATCATAAAAGATACATAGCACAATTTATACACATTTGTTAATAAAACACAGTTTTAAAATACGAGACACTCCTTTGATGGTGCCTTAGGCAAATGCAAATGCTAAAAAGTTTTGTATTAGGCATATTAAAATGACGCCGGCAAACAATTTAGAATGCAATAAGATTGCTAAACTTCTAATCCTATAAAGTTAAAATATGAGGAGAATTAAATCCAGGTTGGGAAAATTAAACACAATGTCAGAGCATACTTTTAGAAAAAGGTGTTTTAGAATCGAGACAGCAACCAAAGTGCGGGTGCTTTAAAAGTGCATGTAAATGAGCTGGAACTAAAAGTAGCAGGGACAGCAATTTGTTCATTCAGGCCTCTACGCAGTTTCAAGGTGCAAGTGCCAAAGAAGAAGGAAAGTGCATAGTAGGAATTACAACTTCAAATTGCTCATCTTTTTACTAAACATTAAAGTTTCAGGCCTTTTTTCTCTCTTAATATACCCACAGCGAATAAATATCTACTTACACTAAAAACTATTTTCTGTGAGGTATCAGTTTTTAGTATTCTAAATGCTTCAGAACAAGACCTAGTTCCCAGGTTTCGACAGATGGGTTTAGTCCCTTTTTGTCTTGGCGTGGCATATGCAGAGCAAAAGAATAATATATGTGTCTCATTTTCTTGTGAATTGAGTTGGCATAAGGCACAACATTATTGTTCGCACCAGTCCTTTGCCCCCATTTGGCTGTGTTTGATTTAATTTGCAGTATACTATAGCAAAATTTCATGAACAATGTTTTTGCCAACTGGGGCAGTACTTCATCTAGATATTGTTCAAAAACTGGGATTGATTTTATAAGCAAGAACTGAGACGTTATTCTGCCTATGTCTAGGTTATGGGAAACACTGCTCTGTATATACGCCCAAAAAGCAGTTTTCAATATCTTATTGGCTGTAGCTGTCAATAGAGTTGGAGTTTCCCAAAATTGCCTTAGCCCTAGCTTACCAAACCATGTATGCGCATGCCTAACCCACTGAAGATTGTTACTTTTGTCGAGCCCTAAGATCTCCTCTAGCCCTTCTCTATAACTAGCTAGTTCTGTTGTGGTCCATACTCGTACCCAAAACAGCAACGGTCTCAATATGGCCTGATAGTCAATACGTTTTATGTTTAGGTCCATAACAATGGGAATGATAGGTGTTCGCACGGGAAGACGTAGCAGCGATCTAAAGAACTTATTTTCATACCTCGCAAATGTGTTCCTACAGGTAACCCCCCATATTTCTGCCCTGTAGAGGGTTGCTGCTGTGCCCTGTATTTATACACTTCGAGTGCGGGGGACACTGCCTTTGTAGTACTATTCCCATGTTTTTTGATTACTGGTAAGGAGTTTTGGCTCAGAATGATTTTGCTTTTTTCCAAATGTGGGTACCAGGTCATTTTAGTGTCCAGTGTTATGCCTAGATAATTAAAATTCGTCACATATTCTAGCTTCTGTTTTTGGACAGTTATATTCTTCTTGAATGATCTATGTGGATTGACTGCCATATATTTTGCTTTGCTAGAATCGATTTCTAAGCCCTTGGAATCACAATAGACACTAAAAGAATCTAATAGACCTTGAAGGCCCTTCGGAGTCTGTGACACTAAGATAGTGTTGTCGCAAATAAAAGAGCGGGTACTGGCACCCCACCTAACTTTGGTGAATCATGTGTGCATCCCAGAAGGTAATTCGGAGCATCGTTGACGTATAATGAAAATAGGGTATGGTGCCAGTACACAGCCCTGCCTTACACCTCTCCTTACGGGAATTGCCTCAGTGAGCTCACCCTTTGCACCCCATCTAACCTTTCCATAGTTGTCTTCATGCAATCTTATTACTTGCACAAGAAGATCCTCTGGTACGCCTTGACTTCTTAAGGATTTCCAGAGCAAATCTCTAGGGATGAGGTCAAAGGCAGCTTTCAGATCTATAAAAGCTATATACAGGTGGCCTTTTGTTTCAATCGTATATTTCCAGCTCATACAAACAAATCTAAAAACCTGGTCAATGGTACTAGTCTTGGCTCTGAACCCAGCCTGGTATTGTGATAAAATGTGGTTCACCTCAATCCAATCGTTTAATTTTGATAAAATCTGCCTAGCATATGTCTTTTGAAGAACATCAATTAGACTTATTGGCCGGTAATTAGCAGGGTCTTGGTGGTCTCCTTTTTTTTTTAAAATAGTGATAATGGGGGGCGTGGCTTCGCGGCGAAACAGCATGGCCGCCTGCTAGGGATTCTCTGAGGCCCCCTTTCCTACCCCGCCGATCCGCTACACAGATCCGAATCCTCAGGTGTCGGATTCTCGCACCGGAGATACAGCGGTGCTTCTCCCTGCAACCCCGATCCTGATCTGACGTCGAGGGCCGGAGATATATCGTCCGGCGTTTGAGGCCTCCAACTCTGCAGAAGCCGGGGCCTCGGGTGGGTGCGCCTGCCGACCCAGAAGCTGTGCTTGCCGGCGAGGTCCCCTCCCCCATCCCCGGAGGGACCGCGGATCGCCGCCGCGGACTCCCCCAGCACCCGGCGGGTGCCCGCGCTCAGGGACATTGCATTCCTGCATTCTGGCCCACAACCTGGGGCAGCTGGCCGGGCCTACTGTGGCGGGACTGTTTCCCCGGGGACCAGATCGAGAATTTCCAATTGGCACTCCACAGAAAGGTACTTCTACGCCCCGCAGCGACGGCCGCGCCAGACCCCTCAGCCCCGCAACATCACGCACGCCTGGGCCTGGAGCTGAAACACTTGTCACCTGGGGCCCCCACCACTGTGCACATCAAGGCCTGGCACAATAATATCCCCCGCAACACAATTCACCTGCGACACTGCGCTCCCCATTGATTATCTAGGAGTGGCAGCTAGCCCCCAGCGCGAGGTTTGCTGGTTTCATGTGCGGCCCCGGACCCAGAGATATTGCTGGCCAGTGCTCCTCCCGACTACCTGGCCTCTGGTCTCTGGTCCTAAACTGAGTGGACACTTGAGCATAGCACAAGGGGACCCAGGAAGGGTCGGTAACCGTGGGAAGGAAGCAGACGACCTTGAGTCATAGCGACTTTGCGGTACTCACCGTTGGCTTGAAATCTATGCCCCAAGGGCCCCCCCCCGTCAAGTGCCCTCTACTTGTGGTACCGTTTTCACACCCTGACGCGACTGGTCTGATCCCGACGGTCCTAACAAGCAGTGCGTGGCCGGCCTGCGGTGCGGGCAAAGCCCTCATCATGTCCAATGCGAAGGGAACAAAGACGACCCAGCAGAGCAGGCTGGACCGCTACACCTGTCCAAAGGCGGACTTGCCCGAGCGGAAGGGGCTTTGCGATAAACAGCAGAGTGGGGCAGAACACGATCCTACGGAACCCACGATGAAGGACTTAATGGCAGCTATCACTGGGGTGCGCACCTCCATAGACACCCTATCCTCCGAAGTGACCCTGATTAGAGCTGATCTTACAAAGTACAGGGAGAAAGTCAAGCAGCTGGAGCTCACCACCACCAGCCTCGTGGAAGACACTTCACAACTACAGACGGACATTAGGGAACTCCAAGCATTCCGTAAGTTCGCAGAAGACAAGCTGGACGACTACGAGGGACGCTCGAGACGCAATAACATCCGCGTTCTCGGTGTGCCGGAGAAATCGGAGGGTCCCGCCACCGACCTGTTCATCAAAAACCTGATCACAACGAAACTGCAACCAAAGGGCCTATCCAAGTTGTTCGTGGTTGAAAGAGCACACAGGGTGCCAGGGGGTCGCCCCAAGCCAGGACCCCCCCCCTGTCCTATACTGGCCCGGCTGCTAAACTATAGAGACAGAGACACTATTCTGCAGGCTGCTAGAGTTGCTCCTCCGCTTACGATAGACAACTCAGAAATCGCTTTCTTCCCCGACTTCACCCAAGCGGTTCAGACGCGTCGACGCTCATTCCTTGATGTCAAAAGAAGACTGCGTGAAAAAGGTCTCAAATACGCCATGCTCTTCCCTGCGCGTCTGCGGGTCGAGGCCGATGGGAAAACCCGCTTCTTTGACCTACCAGAGGTTGCATCTGACTGGTTGGACAGCTGGAGGCCCTCCCCAGAAAGAAGCCTCAACGATCACTGAAAGGGACAACCCGTCATCATTGGGCAAACTCTCGTTTGCTAAAGGCAGCCTGTTCTTTTCACACGCTGAACATCACTCACGGCCTCTGGTTGCTTGAGAACGTTGAACTGTAAGCGAGTATATGGAAGTACTGTCCAGTTTGTGTTCTAACTCACGATTACAAAATGCACCTGTAACTTAGTAACGGTAGGAAAGGGGGCCATCGGGGCGCTAAGGCCCTCCCCCCATTTTCTTCATTTAGTGCATTGTTGGGCGACAGGCACTCTGCATTTGAGTATCATGGGCAGTTCTGAGCCCAGAGTGCAGGGGAGCAGGGTGGGGGGTTGTTGGGAGGGATTGTTTTTTCTTGTTTGTTATTTTTTGCATTATCTCGATGGTACAGTCCCAGTCTGTAACAAAAGAAGCTGCTACGCTCCGCATATAGGTCAATGGGTGTGCAGTGCAACAAGGAAGTTAAAATTTTAAGTTGGAATGTTAACGGGTTGGGGGACAAAATTAAGAGATGTGTAGTATTGCAATATATAAAGAGATCATCACCGGACATTGTATTGCTTCAAGAAACTCACCTTATTGGTAACACATGCAAGGCTATGCATAGATGGGGCTACTCAATGGTAGCACATGCAGGTTTTAGGTCTAATTCCAGAGGGGTGGGCATCATGCAAAAAAAGTCATTCCCCCTGTCAATTGCGTCCACCTATGTGGATGACCGTGGCAGATATGTCGGGATTACGGGCACCTGGGAGGGCCTTCATGTCGATATATGCACCTCCAGGGTTACAAGCCACAACATTTTCTGACCTCAGCACTGTGCTGCTAGCGCTACCGGATGGGCACCTAGTGCTCGGCGGTGACTTCAACTCAATAATATTGGGCTCACTAGACAGACACCCCCCTCACACAATCCCTCACACTGCACTCTCTAGCTTCTTGGAGGCGATGGGGTTAGTAGATGGTTGGAGAGCACATCACCCTGACAAAGTCCAGCACACCTTTCACTGCGGGGCGCACAACAGCCTCTCCCGTCTGGACTATATAGTTGTCCCAGCCCCACAGGTTACAGATATCCACGAGATACGACATCTTGCCAGGGGCATTTCCGACCATTCCCCCCTTTGGGTCCATATTGTTCTCGACCACTCCCAGGTTGGACGCGTTGCCCCAATCAATCCTTGGTACCTCAAAAACCCGAAAATACGCAAAGACCTGATTAAATCCATTGACAGTTATTTCTTAGAGAATGAACACACCGTTGACTCCCCGCAAATATTATGGGAAGCCTTTAAAACAGTGGTCCCGGGCCAAGCTCTCTCTCTAATAGCGGGATCCAAAAAAGACAAATTGAAAGACATCTCTGACGTAGAACAAGAGATTTATCGTTCGAGCAAGACGTCAATTCTGATCCCTCACCTGACGCCCTTCATACACTCTGCCTTCGCCAGGACGAATACAGGGCTCTGGTCACTGACCGTGCCAAACTAATGGGGAAGGACAGACTGGGCCGACTTTATGATTGGGGGGATAAGGCGGGAAAATTAATCGCCTGGTTAGATAAAAAAGAGCACGCTAGTAGGCTTGTTCCAGAACTTAGGAGCACTGACGGGTCCCCCATAACAGATCCCCAGGACATAGTCGACCAATTTGCAACACACTTTCACACAGTCTACAGCTCCATAGCGCCATACACCGAGGCGGACTCTTCGGAACTCATACGAGATATCTCCCTCCCAGCGCTATCGGACGATGACCGAGCATTCGTGGATAGTGCCCTCACCACTGACGAAATAGCGATCGCAATCCGAGCGCTTCACTCTGGCAAGGCCCTCGGCCCAAACGGTATCCCGATTGAGCTTTACAAGCTCCGTCCAGATAAACTGGCCCCATATCTGAAATCTATGTTTGAAGATAGCCTTGAACAGGGGGTCACTGCCCCTAGACCAGAGGATCGCAACCATTGTCACAATTCACAAGGAAGGGAAATCCAAAACAGACTGCGCCTCCTACCGCCCTATTTCATTGCTTAATGCAGAACCTAAAATCCTAGCCAAAGTACTTGCAAATAGGCTGATTAAGGTAATAGGAGACTTAGTACACCCGGATCAATCGGGATTTATGACGAGGAGGAACACTGCTCTGAATCTGCGCAGAGTGCATGGGGTCTTGGGCAGGGTGCCGACCTTGCGGGAAGATGCAGTCATAGTCTCCCTAGATGCCACTATGGCTTTCGATACGATTGAATGACCTTATCTCTTCGCTGTGCTCACAAAGTTGGGATTTGGGCCGAGTTTCAGCCGGTGGGTGCGCTTGCTGTACAGCACCGCTATGGCTCAAGTAGTCGTAAACAACAAAAAATCAGAGACCTTCACACTTAGCCGAGGGACTTGTCGGGGATGCCCCCTCTCTCCCTTATTATTTGCATTGGCCCTCGAGCCCCTCGCGGCATGGATCCGTAAGGACATGATGATCCGTGGTCTACGGTGGTCGGCAGACTGGGAAGATCGTATCTCCTTGTATGCGGACGACATCCTCCTATACCTCACATCCCCCAAAAGATCCCTTATTGCTGTATTTGACATCTTAGCCATTTTTGGCAGATATTCCGGGTTTCGTATCAACTGGCAGAAATCTCTCCTATATGTCCTCTGTGGGGGCCCTCCCCCGCTACCTCGAAACTGCCCCATACCGATAGTCTCAGAAGGCTTTAAATACCTAGGTATATTCATTTCTCTTGACTGCTCACTCCGATATGCCCGTAACCTTGCTCCCCCACTGCAAAGACTCAAACGTGATATCACAAACTGGAAATCACTTCCACTCTCTACTGGGCAAGGCGGCCCTTTTTAAAATGATGTCCCTGCCCCGCTTCCTTTATGTCCTGAAAAACTCGGCCGACCCTGTCCCAAATTCGTATTTTAAAGAAATAGAAGGGCTCCAGCGGGACCTTCTCTGGGGTGGGAGACCGCGCATTGCTTTACAAAAACTTACACTCAGCTGGTACGATGGGGGAATCGGATTGCCCGACATTAAAAAATACTACTGGGCAGCACATCTTATAGCAATAAATCACGGCACCTATGGTGGGCCCGACGACCCGGGGTTCAATATGGACAGATGGCTCCTTCCAAACGGGACCTTTACCCAAGCCCTATACTCCAAACCAAACAGATACCCACTTACTGGCCCTACCAACCACACAGTTAAAATCTGGCACTCGGCAACCAAATCGCTAGGCTGGAGCAATAGACTGACTCTCGCCACACCTTTCTGGGACTCACAGAAGCTAGGGGACCTGGGTAACTCCAAAGGCTTTGACAAATGGGATCTAATTGGTATTTCCTACATTAGGGACCTTTGGGACAAAAATGACGTGAAGCCCTTTGACGCCCTCCAACGTCAATACGCTATGGCAGATTCGGAGCGTTTTCGTTACCTGCAAGTTCGACACGCATTGCAAACAGCGCTGCCCCGTAGCTCCTCCCCACCTGAATTTTCTCCACTAGAGGACAGGTTACTAGACGGCCACTTACCTGAAAAAGCTATCTCCCTGACTTACAGAAAACTCACCAATAACATGGACGATCCCCTGCTGTCACTGCGAGAAAAATGTGCTGGAGATGGTATCGAATTAGATGATGAAAACTGGCAGACTGCGGTCTCTTCCCCCAAAACTGTCGCCATCCCGGCGCGTCTCCGCCTGGTGCAACTTAAGATTCTGCACAGAATTTATATTACGGGTCCCCAATTGATGCATATGGGTGGTTCGGCAGATGGGTCTTGCAGGAGGGGGTGCACCCAAATCGGCACGTTCATACACATAATATGGCATTGCGAACCAATCCAGGAATATTGGCGTAAGATACACGAAGTAATGAGCGAAACACTGGAGGTCGAAATTAAGCCAGAAGCCCCTAGATGCCTCCTCAACATCTGGGAACCCACCGACCTTGCCACACAATGGGTCACACTGGGCTGCATGGTCGCCAAGAGAAACATCGCTCAACTCTGGGGGGCATTGCATGCACCCACGGTCACGGATTGGAAGAAAGATCTCGATTGGTGTATGTTGAGGGAAAAGACAGTTTACGCAGCTCGGGGCTGCCCCCGAAAATGGTCAAAGATCTGGGCTCCCTGGAATGATTACCGTGGCAATATATGTACTCCTCCCTGTAATTTTGATTGTTTTGATCCCCCCTCCCCGTGATTTCCAATGCATTATCCTACTGAACCTGTATGTATTTTGATTTCATGGTGCTCCCTATTATTGACTTATGTGGAACTGTACCTTTATGTCAAGTTTGTTTAATAAAAAGATTTACAAAAAAAAAATAGTGATAATTTCGGCCCCTTTCCAAGACTCAGGTATTGGGTCACCTGCCGCCACAGCATTACAAAGACAGTTAACGTATGGCCCCCATACAACTTTATCGCGTTTTAGCAGGTCGCCTGGTAATTTATCAGGACCTGGGGCTTTACCGGGCTTTATTGAGTCAATTGCTGCTAGGGTATCCTCTAAGCTCAAGAACGGTGTTGTTATTGCAGGGTTTGTTGCATTACCTTGCTGGATGTTTGACGTTTCCGTTGTAGTCCCTGAATACATTTTGGAAAAATGGTCGACCCAAGTACCTGGGTCTAAAAAAGATCTTTGGTACTTCTACCCTTTTTGTTTCCTTTAGCTATCAAGCTCCAGAAGCTTGCATGATCTTTCATTTTTGTAGCAATTATCAATTCCGTCCAGACACTATCTTCCCAATCTTTTTTGGTTTGTGTCAATAATCTTTTATATTTGAGCCTTTTGTCTCTTAGTGTCATTACATCATTAGTTGTAGCTGCCGTAATAAGCTCACACTTGGCTTTACGGCACTCACTATTGTACCATTGGTTTACTGGATTATTAGCAGCTGTTTATTTATTTATTATATTTATTTATTTATAGCGCCCGAATCGACCCCTGAAGGGGTATCTCTGCGCTGTGGACAGGGCTGCAGGAATAGCTGGGGTGCGGGATCAAAATAGGATGGTCTTAAGGAGCTTTCTGAATTGGAGATGATCCGGACATAGTCTCAAATGAATGGGGAGCTGATTTCAATAGAGCGGGGCCAGGTGAGAGAATGCTTTCCTGCCCAACCTGGCTTTCCTGACTCAGTGGACCACAAGAACAGATTTAGTTCCTGAGCGGAGGGTCCTGGAGGGCACATAGTGACTGAATTTCTCAGCAAGATAAGATGGAGCGGTGTTGTGCAAGGCTTTATGAACAGTGCAGCAGATTTTAAACTTAACCCGCTTACACACTGGAGGCCAATGTAACTGGTGGAGGAGAGGGAGGGAAGCGGTTTTGGTTGGGGCATTCAGGACCAGGCGTGCCGCGTTGTTCTGAACCACCTGCAATCTACATAACGAGGACTCATTTGCTGAGACCAGGAGGGCATTGCAGTAGTCCAGACGACTCAGTATGAGTGTCTGTGTCAGAGTTTTCCGAGTGGAGTCAGGAAGCAGAGGAAAGATTCGGTGTAGAAGACCCAGCGTGTGAAAACAAGAGCCTGCGGTCTGAGCAGCGTGCTCCTTCAAGGTGATTGCCTGGTCCAAGCGGATGCCCAAGTTCTTAACTGAGGACTTGGGGATGGGAGGGGCGCCAAGGTCCACCGGCCACCAATCAGGAGTCCACAGCAAAGGGGCCTCTCCAAAAGCATGATCTCAGTCTTCCCAACGTTAAATTGGAGAAAATTGCATCTCATCCAGTTAGAAATGGCCCTCATAGCAGAAGAGAAAGCCGACTGAACAGAGGAAGTGAATTTGCTTCCCCCTTCATCCTGGGCATCCTACTTAAGATTTGTTTTAGTTTATCTACCATGGTGTGGTGGATCTGTAGTATTGGAATCTCTACAGCAGGCAGGTCAATGTACGGGGAGATGACATCTGAGAAGGTGTTATAAATATTTGCCATAACCTCGACTTTACCTGCTATAGAAGGCCATTTCAGAGCTCTACGATTATTGGTAACTAGAGGTTCAATTGGAAATGGAGTATTATCATTGTCTTTCCAAACAGTAGGATAGAAGGAAGTGCCTGCTATTGTAAGACACAAAGGATAGTGGCCACTGTCATCTCTGATTTCGACCTTTAAGTCGAGGACATTAGACCAGAAGTTAATAGAAACCAGTATGAAATCGATAATGCTCTTGTAGCTCCACCTGCTAAAAGTAGCGGCACTTGGTCTATCGGACGGTAGTCGACCATTACAGGCCCTAAGACCATGTCCTACGACTAGTCACGTAAGTTGTGATACTAAAGATGTACAGGGTACTACGGGACTGATATCCAGTGGAAGAATATTGTTTGCAATATCCTCCTCTTCAAAAATATTTTCTAAACCCACTACTGGTTCATACTTAACAATCAAAATCTCCCCCACAATTACTATAGCCCTCGGATCTATTGTACTTAAGTACTCATCTACTAACTCTAGTACTGGGGATTCCTTACTCGATGGGCTTGGCCTATTGTAGATATTTACTATATTTATTTCAGTGTTATCCCTTGTAGTGATCTTTATCCCAATTATATTCTGAGATACAAAGTCCAGCTGGGTTATATCAACAGTGAGGGTGATCTTGACCCATATAACTAGCCCACCCGACGGTCTGCCTCTTAGTGAGGCGATGGCATTTATACTATATGTTTTATACCCAAGCTTGTGTGGGGTTTCCGGGCCCAAGTTTCCTGTGGCAAGCAGACTTCACTGTAGTCAATATATTCCTGCCATTCTGCGTCATTCAACTTCCTTTTCAGCCCTGCAATATTCCATGATGTCAATTGTAGTACAGGATGCTGACTTGGTGCATTGAACATGTGTATGTTATCGGGGAGTCGGTCTGCCCCTAAATCACCCCCAGTTTCTCGGACTTCATGATTTTCATTGTGGGGGGTCAAGGGAGTGTGATTCAATTCTCGATGAACCCAGTTTTTTTCAATCTAGTGTAATGCAAGTCGGAGAGTCCGGTGGTACCAGTCAGTCCACCTTGTCTAAAACTGAATCCAACCCTAACCATGTGGCAAGACCATTTTGGGCTTGGGTCTGGGACATACTATTTAGGTTATATTTCATCTGTATACCTGTTGGTGTAGGTGAACACGCTCTCACTTCCAGTGCTATTAAGATATGCACCAGGTTCCCCTCTCTTAGATGTAACTCAATGGCATCCAGCTGAGTGGAATGGTGGCTCAGCCTTTTGGCCCATAATATGTCATCACGGATCATCGATTGACAGCCCCTAACCTTTCTGATCCAATGGATCGATTTGTTGATTAGGGAAATATGGTCTTCATATTTAATGTGCGTCGGTATCTTAGGCACATTAATCAGGAAGACACTCTTTGGGGGGCAAGTGGACAATGCAAATGTGTCAATCGGATAATTGTTGTTGTCTTTAGATATATAATTTCTACCCGCTTTTCTACCCCCTGACTCCTGAATATTTGTGAACTGCGCTTTGGTAGGGGGGCATGTAGGAATGGACATCAGGGGAATGATGTTATGCATGGGATTTCGAGAGGCAGCATTTGTCTGATTCAAAAGAGGGAATGTTACAGGACCTCTGGAATGATCTGGAGCACAAGCTGTAGGTAAATCCCTACCCAAGAGTTGTTTAACCTGCTCTGGAAGGTCTGAGAATAATGACTTGAGTGAATCAACTTCCGCTCTTAGGTCATTGAAAATCCCAATCGTGTCCGTCCCCAATGAAGACTTTCCTAGCTTGGTCCCGTTTTTATGATTATTACGCTCACACACCTCTTGCTCCTCACATACAGGACCTGGACTGAGCGGGTGTGTATCCATCTCTACCTCAATCTCTCTCTCTATATTGACATCAGCTAGATCTAGTAATGGCGAGAACCTATTAGTCAGAGGGATGCTGGACGAGATATTCGGGCTATCATTTTTACCAATATCACCACTCACCACAGCAGCCAGACTTCTATCATCAGTTAAAGAAGAGCCATGGGTTCCTGGTTCGTCGTCATCAAGGTTCTATACAGACATCGTTGCCTTACTGGGAATGGGAGACTTGTTCTTTGTGCTCCTAGCAGCACGTTTGGTGAAAATAGAGGGAATTCGCGCAGCGGGCTTATGTTTTATGCTCACGGAAGGGAGAATCACAACTGGAGAGTGTGGATTAACTACGGGTGGTGAATTAGGATCTGGAGCTAAAATACCTTGGCACTCCTCCAGAAGATCATCGATGCGTTCTAGCACACAGTTGTTAGCTGCCGATCTATGGGTAACTTTTGTTCTACTACATTTTGAACAAGGCCCATCGGCTTTCACAGTTCCCTCGCTAGTGGTAGACTTCCTTTTCCCCATTCTGCCAAAAGAGAGTCAATCCCAGTACAATAAGATTATAAAGGAATCGTAGTCTGTAGATAACCCAACAAGTACTTATTTATATATAAGCCAATATAAAATAAAATGCTAAACAATATATCAAAAGGGGGAAAAAGCCAAAAGTACGGATTTGGAAGGTATCTCAAAACTCACGGTTAATGTCTTGTCAAGACAAATTGTCCCAGGACCAGCATAAGTTCTTACAAAACCAAGGGGGATGGCCCAGCCCAGCCTTGTCCTGACGCAGACGGGCGCAGATGGGCCTGCCCTTGGCCCGAGGCCATGCACGGCCCGGGCACGCCCGCGCGCATCCCACGCTGCGGGAGCCCGCAGAGACTTTTAAGCGCCTCCTGGCACGTGTTCGCACGTAGGCGCCTCCTGGCGCTTAGCACAATGGGGGCTGGAGTTCCCTGGTTGCCGGTACTGCTGGCGGTGCTGGTGGCACGGATGAGGCTACAAGAGCGGGCTTCATCACCCAGGCTAGCTTGAACCCAGTTGCACAGTGAGCAAGGATGCTTGTTTCTGGTCCAGGGAGGACCTGGCCTTGCAGTTCATGCTCAACTGTTCCCATGAGGGGCGGGATCAAGACTGATTTGCATATCGCCGTGTCCAAACTTGGGAGGCATAGTGAGCAAAAGAACAATGGATTCAACCCAGATTTCTTGACTGGGGGTGAGTGGTCAAAAGGTTTAGCAATACATCCATCATCTTGTTGTGTTT